>VWZO01002995.1:272-71227 GCA_013396975.1 Bucco capensis | reverse complement strand
GAACCACTCTAGGCTGCATTTGCACATTCTGACAAAGCCAAAGTTTACTCATGGTTAAGAGAACCTTTTCTGTGGATAGTTTTGACAGATTTCATAAGACAAAAGGAAGGGCATAGTCTTAAATTGTAGTCTCCATTTTCTCTTTTAAATATTTGAAATTCACCTTGCTATCACACACCCTTTTTTTTTTTTTAACCCTTGGAGGTTGTACTTGCTGACAGACTCATCTTCTGAGCCTGTCTTTTCTTACTTGTTGGCTCCAATTGCCCATACATGAACACCTACGATAACTTGAGTATTTCTAGGGTATCCTGTCTGGCTTCCAGCTGCCAGGTCAGTTGCATTTCTCTAGGTGTTGTGTCTACCTGATGTTGTGCAGGTACCTCATTAAATCTAAGACTTGGGAACCACTTTAAGCCTTGAGTGTCCTTTTCAGGATAGTTGTTCAAATGATGTGTGTTCACTGTGAAAGCAGAAGATAACACTGGAAACAGAATAAATTGCGATAATGCGGTAGTTCCCAAACCCCATAGTATGTCTTGCTATCTGCAATTGTATAATACTTTGGGATTTTGAGTCTTCATCTGTAAGTTAAACAACTAGGTGCAATCCATGTGACCCAAGGTAGATAACTACATTAAAGAGGGCTACATTTGAACTAGTGAGCACAAACTGGCTGTATTATCAAAGGAGAGGTACAGATACTCATTAATCTAAAAGATTACTTTTAGTCTTCCTAAAATACACAGTAAAAATGGATCTCATTAGCTACACATTAAGTGAGTCTGATAGTCACTACTGAAAGCAACTATTGCATAGTCAACAGATTGGCTCTAAACGGAGCAGTGTTTAAAGGTAGGTGGGATGAATGTCATATCTAAAGTCTCTGCAAAATTTTAGCTCACCATCTCAAGGATTTATGCAGATCCAAGATCCTACAGCTGATTTATTCTAACAAGGAGGGCAACTCTCAGTGACCATGGTTTGTTGATCTCGTTTGCTCTGTCATTCTCCAAAATGAGATACAAAATGAGGAAAACAGTTCTTGTCTAGCAGCACTTCATGATCTAATTTAAAGTGTTCAGGGAAAGAATATGATAAATATAGAGAAACCAACCGCCAAGTTGAGTACCCAGGATAAGATTGAAATACAGAAATTTGAGTCATTGATATTAAGCTCTGAAAGATGCCAAATATACTTCCAACAGAAAACACCAAGGGATAAGTAGTTACTCAAGATTCTATATTAAAGTTTCAAGAGATGTCATTTCACTACTACTGGAACATTTTTCATTTGCTAGTTGGTGAGAAAAACATTAGCTTCTTTTTCTTGACTCTGCACTGCCTATGAACATGTTATATTGACCTTTAGGAAAAGGAAAGCTATATGCTTGGGACCTTTTGCTCAGGGTTTTGCTCAGACATATACTACAAAAATCCAAAAATCTACCAAAATCTACCAGTATGCCAGCTGTAGGAAATTGTTGGAAAGGAATGGGGCAAATATATTACAAAGTTTTAGCACAAGGCATTTGAATATTATGGCAACAATGGATATTTCCTGCATCCATAAAATATTTTGAAAAAAAAAATCTGAATATTTTTTTCTGTCTTCAGACTGATTAGGCTTCAGGGTCACTAAAGAAATAGACAAATGTCATACCCAAGATTATTACTGCTGAATGCAGAAAGCGTTTCCTTCTGTGCCTGTGAGGTAAATTGTGGAAAACACAGTTTGCTTTTATGAGGAAACTTTCCATTGCTCATTCCACCCTTAGGAAAATTTTAACTTCTCTGCTGCAGTCATTGACACCTTAATGTTTTTATTAAATAATTTACTGCTTGTAGAGTTTCATCAGATTTTAACAACTTACACCTAACTCTTGCACACATTATCATTACTGTTTGTCCGCATTTGGGTGCAATGCCTTATATCTGCCCCAGAATTTTCCATTTGATACTATGTAATTCTGGGTAAGCACTTGGGAATGAGGCATGAACTATTTGAAGCAATTTTATATTCAAGAACTTCACTCATCCTCAAGTGACATGTGCCACTGGTTTTCATTCTTTGGATTGCTTAATATAGAAATAATTAGTAGTGCTATACAGTATTTGGACTGCAACCGGTTATATATTAAATGGATTGCTGATTTAAATTTTACAACCTGCTTCTTCTGATAATGTGATTCATTTAATCATAAACCTAGTATGATTTTCTAATTCTAGACCCAATTCACTGAAATATGTAGGAACAGATCTAACTGTAAGTATGCAAATGTTTCCACAGACTCCAAGTTAAGCATGTATTTAAGTGGTCTTCTGTCTCAAAGCCTAAGTAAATCTTAATTCTTGATCTAAAATTTGCTTTTCATAAACATCTGTGAGTTTCAATTCATACAATTGCTAAAGAGTAAAAAGTTCAGCTACAAAAGTAACCAACAAAAAGGAAATTCTATTTAAAATTCACCAATATATTTGCTAATCATTTTCTCAGTATTTGCCCGTGTCTGTTCAAATGTCTGGGTTTTGGCTTTTCATCTATTTTAGGAACATTTTAAGCAAGCTATGCAAAATTCTTCCTTTGTGCTTGTTTGGCATATTGCAGGAAGGTTGAAGGTTTTTCTTCTTTTTTTTTTTTTTTAATGCCTTCATGTAGACTGTAGAAAGCTTAAATTACTTAAACTTCCTTCTACGAGTCTCTGTTTTTTAGAGTACATTCAGATGTAGCTTATATTTTGGGTATGCCTTTATTCTTATAAGTGCCATTACTTTACTAGACTTGTGAAATCTTTAGCTGTTTATATTTTTTTAACATAAGTAGCTAGAGATTTTACATCCCAACATTACTTAATGAGCTGTTCTGAGTCTTTGCCTTACTAGACTACAAGCACATTCGACATTAATTGGGGAGGAATGGCATGTGTAGAGGAGTTCACGTGACAATCTCAAAGCTTCATTTTTTAATGTTTTCAAAATACCTACTCAGCCCTGGCTTCAGATCAAAATATTAGCATTAAATAGTTGTGGTCTTCAAAGGATACATAATTAAATCTAAATATTCTACCAACACATAAAGAAACCACGATACAGATTCATTGGTTATTGGCCCACCTTTCCATTTCCAGGGCTATAGTTGAGGATAGATGAAATGACCTCCTACCTGAAAATGCAATGAAATGTAGCAGAAAGATTAACAATAATGAAACATTTGGTTTTTAACAGGAAAACTTTTCCCTTTTAAAATGTACAATCTGGCATAAGTGACATACCTAATTGTCTTTGTGTTTGATTGGAGAACTGATAAACAACAGAGAAGATCAGCACAAAGGTACTATAAGGACAGGTTTTTAACAACACTAGCTACTTCTAGCAAGTAGCCTGAGATGTCATTCTTTAACTTTGCTACTTTTTTCTCTTGATTTACAATACAAAGTTTTACAGTCCAAACATATTTTTAATAAAATAAACAAAGGTAGAGTACTGCAGAAAGCCATCCCAAGGATTGTCAGCCACATGGAAAACAGTGAGCCTTTAGAAACAGACATCATACAAAATGTGATTGTTCTTTTTCAGTTAGGCAAAAAGGGCAAATAAAAGGGACTTAATTTTCTAAAACCATTCATTGGTTTGTATGTCTACCATGACCTTTCTCACTCTTGTTTTCTCCAGACTAAACAAACTCTATCTTTTCAGGTTTTCCTTCACAGAAGTCTTTGTTACCCTCTAATCATTTTGTCACTGTCCTCCAATTATTTCTGCTGTATTTTTTTTTCAGTAGTATGTCAGGAGACCACAGCAACCAGCATGAGGGTAAGCATGATTTATATACAATGTTGAAACATTATCTCAGGATTGTTTTATATCCTAGGCTTTACCATAGCACATAGTATTTTGCTCCACTTAGCAGATCTCCCCGCACTGTTTGAAGGATAGCAGGAGTTTGCTAGCATGGATTTCCCCTCCTGTCCTCACTTCAGCAGTTTCAGCCAATTGCTTCTCTTGTATCTCCCTTAGCTATTTATCTTCATCAGCAAATGGTGAGAGAAGAACCAGGATGGAGAAAGAGACTGGCAGCAGCCTCTAGTTACAGCTATCCCAGCACTTCTTGACTACTTGGTGCTTGACCAGCCTTGTCGTTTCACCCTGGGTTTGCCCCACAACTCACTGCAGTAACTCAGCTTCAGTGACCAGGAGACATCCAAGCCAGCAACAATATGTTAGACAGGAAGAGAAGGAGGAAAAAGGCATCTGGGTTTGAAATAGGAGTTGGAGAGTAGTAGAGGAGACAGCAATGGGGGTTTTTTTTTGAGGTGATGGAAGTCTGGCAGGCATTTGGAGAAACCGCAGTAACAAGGTTGTTCTAGGCCTGGTTGTGAATCACAAAGCTACAGAAATGACACAAAGGTTTATTTTTTTAGGGAGTTAGAGTTTATTTTTAACCCATAATTACTTCAGAATATTATTTTTTTTCAATCAGAATTGAAATTTAATTTACATTTCTAATATTTAAACAAACACTTCTGAACATTGGGTTCTTCATTCCTCTCCAGTGAAATAATTGCATCACATTCAAGTGTTACCATCTTACACAGTTCATCTCTTCTCTAGCTCACTGATAACCAATATATCAAACTATGCAGCACATGGTGCTTTTCATCAGGTACTTCTATATTGAATAATAGGGATGGAGTTATATCATCAAAAGCTTTCACTGACTGAAAGTAGGATATGTGGTCCAAACTAGTTACCCAGGTTCCCTTGAGACAGAGTCAGCATGAAGCACTTCCACAACGTGATCCATCAGATCTGGGACAAGAAGATTCCCCCCTTGTTTTCTGTCTCTTCAGCAGTTTCTGGTAGGTGAATGCAATTCATTATGGCTACTTAATTTACTTGAAACCTTCTTCAAAGGGTTTCCTAAAAGGCTTGTTGAGATTGCTGAAATTTGTTCCAAATTTCAAGTTTTAACTGCCTTCCTGTACGTACAATTCAGTTCAAATACTCAGAAGTTAGAGATGTGTGATTTTCTTTTAGGGCAGCCATGTATTTTCAGTTTGCTGTCTGACACTAATCCAGGTGTTCTGTAAACAAAATAAATCTTAATTTGTAATTCAAATCTTTTTTTCATGCTGAAGCAAATCTGAAATCTACAATTTCTGACTTTTTAAAGATGATTAAACTTTCTGCCATCAAACTTCTCAGGTAGGGTTGATTAATTTAATGAGGTACTACAGCTATTTTGACAGCATTTTCTTTAAATTCCTTCAGTATGTCATCCAGTTTTGAGACCTTGTCACCATCTAGCACCTCTCCAGAACTTTAACTACTGCTACTGCTTCCTTGTATTGACTCCAAAAGTTATTTTGGGATACATATTTTTCCATTATGATTACTGAGAAAGACAGTCTGAAAGAAATGTAATTATTTCTTGACACCACTACCATATTTAAACACATCAATTTACCATAATGGGTATTGCAGTGGGTTGCAGGTTGTGGAGGAGGAAAGGAAGTAGGAACCCAGATCCATTCCTCTTGGGAATATAAAGATATACTGGAACTATAAAATCATGTTTACAGCAATGAAGGAAACAGAGCCAGAAAGCAGAGACCAACTTCCTCAACATAGTTCTTGGTCGTAGGACACAAATGATACTCAGTATAGTATAGTATGGCTAGGCTTCATGAACGAAGATCCAGGGAGGTCTCCACCCACGCTCCTCATCAGCGCTTTTCCAAGTGCGCTGATAAAAAGAGGATAGCAGATAGCACCCTCGAGCCTGCACTATGGATTTTTTTTAGGTGAGACACAGCATGTGCAGAGCTGGACCCACCCTTTAGTCCTAAGGTTCATCTGCCAGGGCCTAGCAAGCTTGGACACTGGCAGCGAAGTCCTTAGGACATAATGATACTCAGTGCTTCAAAAGCATCACAATTATTTTGGGTATTTTTTGGTTTTTTTCAGTTTAAAGTGCATGAAATAACAAGTAGTCTGTGTAGCTGCCCAGAGCAGTGCTTGTGAGTCCTGTGATGCAGCACAGGAGCATTTTGGGGTGCTTGCATGTGCAAAGGATGTGAGGACAGAGTTGAAAGTGTGATGCAGCCACCAAAAAGAGATACTCAAATCATTGCAGTAGGCTGTTATTTATGAAGGAGTACAATGTATCAGAATCTGGCAAACAAAGGCAGCCTAAGAGTACAATAAATGTACTAATTTCCAATTGAAATAAAGAGGTACAAAGAACTGAAAATCTACCTTTTTTGACAATTATTGAAGTGGAATATTGTTAGGTTTTTTTCATGTCATTACCACAAACCATCAATTTAATTCAAGACTATGTAAGAAGAATGTTCCACATTGTCATTTATTGTCATTTTTCCCACTATATTCCTAATTCAGATTTCTACTGTTCCCTTGTCATTTTACATTATATTTTTCTCGCTCGTTTTGTTAGTAGAACAACCTTGGATTTCAAAAGGAGGAGGAGCTCTGCTTCAAAACAGAAATTAACAGTTCAGTGTGAGGCCTCCAGTTCAGGATTTATAAGTAACAAGACCACGTATGCATTCAGTAGTTTCATGGATACATGCAAAAAAGCAACTCTCCTCATGATTTTCTAACATCTGCTCTGTTAACCTCATAGATTTAGAGATGAATGACCAAAAGAAACATCTCTCATTTTATGCAAAACTGTCAGAATAAAGTGCAATTTCTCCACAGTCTGACTAAATTAAAAGATTCCACAGCAATCTCAGGATGTTAAGTAGATTTGGAGAGAAAAGAAAACACAGCAGAAGTTTTATAGAGCATCATCAGCTATCAGGCCTTTTTTTTCTTCATTCTCCTCCTCCTTCTTTTTTAATCCTTACAATAAAGGATATCCTGTAACTATAGAAAAAGGTATATCACAGATGACAAAGCTATGAAAGGCGGTCATAATTTCTGACACTTCATTCCTATCCCTTCCTCTTACTCCTAGCATAAAATTTCCAGACAAGTTTTGTAATGACCTAGCAGGTGCTGGTTGTGCAGCTCTAGTTAGTGTCACAATTCAGACCCTCAATATACTGATAGCTTTCCACCAAGAGTTATAATATTACTTGGGTGACTTATTGTGATTTGCAGTCTGCCATTGCTCTATGTGTTTTTACAATAATGCTTCATAAATACATTGCTGCCTCAGCATCTGATAACAGAACCATTCCCCATAGGTGCATTATGGAAAATATTTCATGTTTAAATTATTGCAAAATGTTGTCTCTTCTTATCTCCCAGACACAGTATCCACACAAATACTGTAAATGCTGTAGCAAAAGGTTTACCTGTTCTAATTGGCACGTATGGAGGAATGAAAACCTGCATCATTGCATTTTGTTCCTCCTGAGCCTTTAACTCACTGTGTTCACTAGAAAAGAAATGAATTAATAGATAGATAGATAAATAAATAAAAACTTCGTCTGGAAGTAATCAGAATGGTGATCAATTCAT
The DNA here is from genome assembly GCA_013396975.1 of Bucco capensis. NCBI lineage: Eukaryota > Metazoa > Chordata > Aves > Piciformes > Bucconidae > Bucco > Bucco capensis. The sequence goes on along the minus strand of VWZO01002995.1, from coordinate 63,736 downwards.
AACTTTGAAGATTAAAAGCAGTGGTGGGAAGAGCTGATCATTGACGAGGCAATATTTAGTATGATACAGAACCTTGTATCTGCAGTTTGTAGATTCAAACCCAATTTGTTAGTGGAATCTGAAAGGTTTATCAGAATCACAGCTTTCAAGACCAAAAAATACTTTTTGGTCAAATACCTTGACTTTACATAAAAATTACCTCTTTATTCCTGCACTACGAATACCTTTTTTTTAAATCAAATTTTATGCCTCCAAAATACATGAAGACATTTGATGGATCAGAGATGCAGAGAACCTAGCTAGAAATTCATTTCAGTCAAGAACTGCTACGTCTTTTTTTTTTCTTTTTTTTCTTTTTTTTGAAGAGCCCTTGGGCCTGTACTATCTTTTTGCATTACTGAATTTGCATAGTACAGTCCACTTCATAAACTACACCAGCTGCTTTTTCTAGGTTTGTTCCATGTCATCTTAGTTTTTCAACATTCTCTTAAAAGCAGAGACATGTCTGCTGCACATAATGTTCCAATATTAGTCTTTCCATTCTACATCCCCTCCCCACTCCCAGTCACTCTTTCACTATTTATTCTCAAAGACTTCTTCTACTCCATTTTACAAAAGAATATTAAGTGCTTATGTTGACTTCTTTGCACCTTAGTTTTCTTTTTGGTATCCTTTTTATTCAGGACATGAGTTCACTGTGGTCAATACTCTAAGAATGTCTAAAATATCTAAAACTCATCCAAGAAGATGACAGCTACCAAGTCCAATGTGTTTCCTAATCCATAGGCAACTAAATTAACCAGAGCTCTCCTTGACTGGCTTGGAAGAACCCTTGGCAATGAGTAGGTTTTTTTCACTCACACATGTTCAGAAGTGTTTGTTCATTGGAGATGAACATGACACCTGCCTGTATCACAAATAAATTATGTAAGTGGTGAAAGTGTAACCTCAAGTTTAGAAAAAGATACATGCATTCATCCTTCCATTCAGTGTTTTCACAGCATTTATCCTAAATAGTTGTTCTCCATGTCATATTTTTGCTTTTGATTGTCTTCCACCTTAAATATGTAACAAAAATTGGGGTTTACAATAAATCATATTTTTACAGTATTACCAATTGATATGTTATAAGCCTATATTTATTACTTGTATTACACTAATGCATAGCCTCAGGGCCAGGAATCAGGGCCCTTCTGAGCTGGATGCCTGCCACATATTTAATAAAAAATGTAATTCCCTGCTCCAGAGAGACTACTTTCTAGGCATAGAGTTGGATAGAACAGGTGGAAAAAAACAAAAGTAGACAAGGCAATAGTGAAGCAATCATTTTTCATCTTGCAAAATTGTAACTGTTATACTACACAGCAATTTAAATCTGTTTTCCCATGTACCAAAGGCAATCTATTTTCTAGTTTCAATAACTAATCTCTTTTCCTGTTAGTTAAAAATATTTATATCAATCTTATTTCATTTTATTTAATCATTTTTAAATCACTTTCACTGAAGTATAAAAAGATGTTGAGCTCCTTTGTTTGAATATGAAACATAGCAATAATCACTCTTTGGTATTATTCTAATTAGCTGGATCTCCTCATGGAGGATAACAAATGCATACTAACTCAGGACAATTAGAAAGATGCTAATAAATGCAATAGCATGGTTCCTCACAGAATGCAAAAACAGTACCAATACATAGCCAAGCAGTTTGCAAAGAAAATTACCACATTTCAGGAGCTAGAACTTAAAACTCTCATTGAGATGATTTCAGGAGACAAGGACTCATTATGCTTATCAGTCAGTATTCATACAGTTACATTTTGGTCCTTTCAGCTGATACTAGACTGCAGAGAAAAAGGAAGTTATCAATAGCCAAAGGGAAAAGAAAAAAGTAAAAAAAATAAATTAAAAAACAAAGATGTTGAATCAGGAAATCTGAAAGTGCTGCAACTAATTCATAGCTAGCAAAACACAGTAAAAAACCTTGAACTTCCATGGAATTGCAATATCTTCTCCTGTCAATGTTTGTAGTGTATCTGACACTGAGTGTCAGATAAACTAGTAAAACATCTGAAAATGAAGAAAAACACCCATCAATTGATGGGAATATAGACTGTTTCATTTTGTTGGTTAGCTTTTTGCTGAGATCAGTTTTGTTCAAACAAACTGTAATGCTAAGGACATCCCAAGAATGAGAACATTGATGACATCATGTCTTGTAGAAGCTTAGTTGTCCCTTCTGCACCTACTTTGAGACACTGTATACAACTCATCAGGGAGATCCTGAAAGGTTTGCCCTACTCTTTACAAACAAGTATACATCCAGTATACAGCCCACAGAATCCAGTAAAGATCATTCTTCAGGCTTCAATATTCCTTGGATCAGATCACAGGAAACAATCCAACTAAAGCTATATTTTAAAATATGAGAGTTTAAATTATTCTCTTTGTGTGTGATTCCAAAGAAGCTGTATCCCATCAAAAGATATCTTCTAGACTCAAAATAAATCCCTCTTTCACTAGTCTTATCCAAAGGGCAAGGACAACAGTTCTGCTGGATTTCAAAATTAAGCCTTTGGGACAAAACTTTGCTGTCTTTCTACCTGAGAAGTCCCCACTGTTTTTCAGTCCATCATCATGTCCAATACTCAAGACAAGCAATTATGAACATGAACAGTTTAAAACTAAGGAACAACTTATAAAACTGCAGTATACCTTTGAGATCCAGGCAAAATATTTGCTGTTGTAACTTTCCCACCTTGCCAAAATATTTGTTATCTCAGAGGCAGACTTTTTCAGATTCACTTTGGATGGCATCTATGAGGTAGTCCCACTGGTGTCAAGCTGGCACCACAAAAACAAGTGCAGCAATACTCAGGGAATCCAGAATAGGGCTATAAAAACATGAAGTCTCAGAACACTAGAAAACAAAGAAGAGCTCCAGGTGGTGCTAAGAAATACGTATTTATGTTACAAATATAAGGCCTGATCCCATTGTCTTCCCTCAGGTTAAAACCAAAAATCACTGAGATTTTTCATGTAATACTACACATTTCCTTATCAGAGTGGTATTTTTAATTGCAAGAATAATTTAATGCTTACTTTGCATTACCATTTTATAAAGAATAGAGTTCTTGATTTAGCAATCCTTCCTTATGCTAAGGAGTTGTCTACCAAAACAATCCCAATTATTTCAGTAAGAGTGCTTATGAATATATGTACTTGTTACTGTAAGGCTTACAGAATTGGGGCCCACTTTAAATGAAATTGATAAGGGAGAAAATTCCTACTAACTTGATAATATAAGGGCAAGTCTGGATCACAGACAGGGTAGCTTAGGATGGGAGGTGAGGCAGCCCTGATCTTGCGTGCAACATAGCTTCTGAGGTGTCCAAAGCAATCACTGCTCTTTTTATTTCAAAGCAACAGAAAAAGTCTGCTTTGGGAAATGGCACATGCAAATTTAAGGAAGTGACTTACCTATTTATTTGCATCACTGGCTAAAGAGCAGTTTTCCCTGCAGGCTATAAACCTATACATTTGCATCTTGCCTAAGATCCCATCACTTGCCATCCCTGACAGAGCAGGTGGAAGAAAGTGTCCTTGAGTGTCAGAGCAAGGTGGTCTTCCTCATCTTCTGTCTCATCTGTGGGGAAAGGAAGAGACATATGCAGAAGTTAAAAGTGCAATGGAAATTAAAAAACAAACAAACAAGCAAACAAAAAACCCAAAAACCAAACATAAAATAAACAAAGAAAACAACCAAAAGAGAAAGAGTTCTGGAGTGCCTTCTGCTGTACTTCCTCTCCTTCATTTTGCACCAGCACGGATCAATGGATTCATTGCCTGCTGTAATTCCCTGTAGTCATTACTTTACAGGTGAGTAATTTATGGCTTTGTAAAGGGCTCTGGGATGTTTGATTATGTCAAAGGTGTTATTGAAGTTCAGATTGTAGTTGTATACTAAATAGGATGAGATTACCACTGGGATTTATATCATTACTTTCTCTAATTATTTACAACATGGTGCCAATCACACTGTGGGCGTACTGACAGCAAAAGAAGAGATGGTTCTGTGTAGGTGAACACAAAACTCTATTAGGTGACATGCTGTACAAAGCAGTGCATGGCATTGACCTCCAGTGGCAGAAACAATGATAAGCAGGACAACAAAAGCCAGCATGAAAGACAACGTAGATCTCAACTGGATGGGTTAATTTTCAGTGTGCAAATTTTTCAGTCCTCATCTGACCCAACCTCCCTATCTCATGACAGCATGAGGTATGGAATGGGACAGACTATTCCAGAGCCACAGGATTAAAAGATGACTGCAGAATAACTTAAGAACTACTGTGTAAATGCTACCTAGAGGAACAAGTGCAGCAATTGTGCATGGAAGTCTCCTGTTTAAGGAGAAGGGCAGAAATTTCAATGCCTCCCAGCTAAAGTAGCAAGAAAAAAAGAAAATGAAACATGATTATTCCCCACAGGAGTCAAGTTCTTATCCCTGTAGAGTCTTCAGTCAGAGTAAGAAAGCTCATACCACACGGTAATAGTTTTCCAATGTGTCTGTAAGCGGGATGGGTCTCTGGGGATTACAAATGTGACAGCATCCTTAGATCTAGCCCCAATGACAGAGACAGGAAAAAGCAGTAAAATTTTCTTTTTAGTGGTATATACTACAATGATGTAAGAACTCCTTTCCCTCAGAGGGCTCACATTAGCATTTTCTCTCAGGCCCGAGTGTAAATCGTGCCATTTGATCACAGTCTGTAGCAAGACATAAACATTCCCTTTCTGAGCTCTCACACCCTCACCTTCACCTTTCCTATGTGATGAGAGCATCTAGACTTAGTTAAGCGAGCCACAAACACCAGTTCTCTCTTCTCAGTGTCTTCTTCCAGGCCCACACAATTCACTTTTAGGAAGCTTCTATTTCTGTTTCAAGGGAGGGATGTAAAACAAATAAGCATTCAGAGGGACCCTCAGCAATAGTGCCGTCACTAGGGACAGATTCACAACGTGACTTAAGCATTATCACACCAACACTGCGTTATTTAATAGTCAGGCACTGTGCTTCTAGCATCACCAGAGCTTATGAAATGTCTTAATCTTCCCTTTCATTATTTAGCAAATAATCATTTGATATTTGGCAGCTCATGATTCACAGAAAACAAATCCCTCCAGTGGTGGGAGTGGGAGGAGGCATTCTACTGTGTTTATTCTGCTTATTATTTAACCTCTACTTTTGATTGTGAGAACATGTTGCAAGGGATTAGTTACTGGATTTGGAAGAATTACGGTTTCAACTTTCTAACTGAAGAAAAGGAAAAAACTTCTAGCCTAGTAAAAATTAGAGGCTAATGTTGAATTCATAAAGCAGGAGTTCTGTGTCAAAATGTGACTGCAGAGAGTATTGGAGTTTACATTATAGTCTCTGTGAAGAATTGGATGGGAAGAATTGGAATGGAACACACTGGACTTTTGATAATATTTCCCAGTGATAAATCTTCCTTACTTTCCTGATAATCTGTGTCCTCCTGCACATTGGGCAGAATAATTTCTGTCCTACAACTAGGAGACCATGCTTGGGCAGACTATGGGGTTCTAGGCTAGAATGTAAAATGCCTAGACAATGCATAACAATGCCTAGACCTTGCATGGTCAAGAACCCAAAAAAAAAGAATGAAAAAACAAACCTGACATGTCTGGTGAATGTGGTTTGAAGACATTCTGAAGGCGAACATCAAAGAAATGCAAGAGCAGAGAAAAGCATTCTGTGATTTTTTCAGGAAAGATAATGCATTGACCAGTTATGTTTGTCTTAGCTGTCAGATCTGAGTACTGATTTTTACTTGACTAATAAATATTGGCTTATTGGGAAAGAGTATTTCCATTACTAGAAATTACAGCTGGATGCACTAAAAAAAACCCAAAACCCGAAAGACTGACACTCATTCCAGAGTTTAACCAAGGTAAAATTATAGGTAAAATTAGACATAAACAGAGATCAAAGAGCCATCAGGACACAGAGATGAGCAGAAACATATTTTCTAGGGGAACAAATTCCTACCTATCAGACAGTTTCTAAATGATGCCTGGGTCAGCTTTGAAGAGAGTACTATGATAAGGAAGGTAGAGATTGGAGGAAAGAAAAAAACTTTGATAAATTATTGGACATTCATCAAAATAAACAGAGATTCAAAAATTATACTTTATTATTAAATCTTACAAAATTCATGTGCAATTTTTCTTCCAAGGCCTTTTGTAACTAAATAATCTCTTTTCAGAATCAAGGTTCTAAGAATAGTTATGCTTAAATGACTTCAGCATTCAGAAATCTAAAATTCACCCCAGAGGCCTCAGGAAGCAGAACTGATAAAGTATGAAAAAGAAGGAAGCCTCCCGTGAGGGCTGACTACAGAGACAACATGGAAGGAAAACCCAAGAAAATCAGAAGTGCACTGGGAGATAACACAGCAGCCTGTTGAACTAGCACCATCAAAGTTGTGTAGCTAGTGTAGAGCTGGCAGTATGCTGGGTTAACTGCTAAAAAAGAAGTCAAAACTGAGAAACTTCAAAATGAAATCCTTGTTAGATGTTTTCTTCCTCCTTTCCCATGTTCATGACTATTTCTGTATTTACTGAAATACCCTTTTTCATGAAAGTGATTTATTACAGAAAAGATGAATTTAAAAAAAATCTGAAATGAAAATGATGTAAGAACACATAATCCAAAAACTGAGTAACTAAACTCTGGATTTGGCCAGACTTGGATTACATTGCTATTTCCCAAGTACTGAAGGCAGTAATTTATGCTTGTTTGTTCGGCTGAACAGAAATAACAGCAAATTACCAGTATCTGTCAGAGAATCAAATATCATAGATTCATCACTTCCTTCATTAGCTAGACATGGGCTATGTCTACACAGCATTTTCCTGGCAGAAACCATCTTATTCTACCCATACCCTGAGCCAGCTCTGACTTGGGAAGCAGAAAGCATATTTATCACCCAGCTGAGCCTGAGATAATGTACCCTGCCTCCCTGAAGGCCTTATCAGCTTGAGCACATCCTACCTCAACCATGGCTGCACCACTGCATCCACCCACCTTTGAGCACAAGCACAGACCATCCATGTCCTCCCGCAAAATTCTCACAGATGCATTTACTAAGGCTCTCGTACAAAACATAACAAGCAGTAGGTAACTAACAGCAACATTGCTGAAGGAAGAAGTTTGGCCAGATGGCATAGGAGTAGTATCTACAAGTGTTTTCTAGCTGGCCCTTCAGTCCTTGTACAGATCTGGCAAAAAGGAATGACAGGGGAGTTGAAAAAGCAAGACTGCAATTTTGATACTATTGCGTGTAAGAGAATGTCATGACTGGAAACATCACACCACTCTCAAATGCTGAAAATAACAGGCTGAAAGGATTTATCCCTCCAGTGATTCATCTCAGCATCTTCTGCTGCTCTGCATAAACCAGGTGGACAAGACAGAAAGCTTTTAACAGGACAAGCATGATAAAAATACTAACGTATTCCAGCCAGCCTCATAGAGATGTGCTTATAAAGGAACAATGTTTCATAGTCAAAAAACTTTTTTCTATGCCAGTTTTGGAAGGCTCAGTAACAGCTAGGGAAGAGTGACTGTGAACTGTTGTAAAAATTATTGATGGGCATGCATTTTTTACCCAGCCTTCATAAACTCTTCTCTTGAGAATGCAGGAAAAAACCTGCTTTATGATGGGTGACTTTAACTTAAGGGATATTTGTTGGACAACTGGTTCAGTTTGTTACTAAAAACCAAATGTGGGAGTTATATGCCATAACACAGGTGTCTAAAACTCAGTAGCATTAAGTCTAACCTATGTACCTCAGGGGAGAAATAAGCAGTTCCAGTGGGCAGTTCACCCATTCCTAAAATATATGTCTAAGATAAATCAACTAAATCAGCCCCTAGGAGTACTTATTTCTCTCCATAAAAATCTCAGAATTGTTAGCTGAAATTTAGGTGTCTAATTCTGAGAAATCTAAAAGAAGGTGAACCCCACTGATCATTCTTAAAAAATGATTTCAACAGTCAAGAAAGTTTCCTTCTTACAACAAAGAGGCTGGTATTTTAGAATCAGGTTTGAAGTAACAATAAATTGTATGTAACATAGGTTAATGGAAAATAAATGACTGGTGTACAATTTAAAATATAGGCAACTCCTGAGAAAGTTTGTTGAATGAATTTAATATTAGGCATAGCTAGGGCTTCAGGAAATGAGAATTAATGTTCATATGTATTTGGAAGAAGGGTGATCTTGGGTCAGCTCTAAGTCATATTTCAGGAGAAGTAGATGGAATTATTCTAAACACTGACACAGAAAAGTGAAACATTTGCTATAAATACTTCTTGATATCTGAAACAAAGTGTTATATGCCCTTTCCATCAAAACAACATCTCTATGAAAAGAATAGCATGAGATGACATCTGCTAAAAGTAAAAATATTTAAATTGACTCATAACTTAGATCCAAACATCTTTTTGAAAGGGCTGAGGAGTGTTGTTAGTCACTTTTTTAATTTTAGTTTTTGAGAGATCTTAGAAAGCTGTGATACTGAAATGGTTTGGAAAGCTGCCAAAGTAATTCCAATGTTTAGTAAGGGTAAAAGAGATAACCTAGGAAGCATAGGAAAATTACTCTGATGTGAATTCTAGAAAAAATAATGGAACAATTAAATCAGGAGTCTATCAACAAACAGTGGCTAAACATATAATTAATGCCAGTCAACACAGTTTTGTAGAAAATAAATCATGTCAGACAAACCTTCTGAGTTTTTTATGACAGGGTAACAGGCCCTATTGATAAAGGTGATCATGTTGGCAGAGAATTCTTCATTTTTAACAAGGCATTTGACCTAGTGCCACAAAACACTTTGAGTTAAAAACAAACTAGAGTTGTGCAGAATTAACTGTGTGCATTAGATACAATAAAAAAATAATCTCACAGAATTCAGAAAGTAGTAATTAAGAATTCGGTGAGCACAGCTGCTTCTACAAAGTTACCCCAAACAGTCATTGCTCCATAGATATAAGGAGCAATGAACTAGAAAGAGCATATGCACAAAGCATAGCAGGGTAGTAAATAACAAAAATGAGGTTCTGTTGCAGAAATATCTGAAATGTCTACTACAACAGTTAAATTTCAACAGAAAAAGTTTAAGGACATCTAAATGCAGAAAAATACATCTAGGGACCAGGAATGCAAATTATAGGTAGAGAGAGAAACTGTCTCTTGGGAAGCAGTAGCTTAGGAAAGGACTTGAGAGTCATTGTAAATAATCACATAAAGTAGTGCTTTGGCTAAGCAGCTAGTATGATCCTTAACTGTATATAAGGTGATTATCAAATAGAAGTAGGGAAATGTTACTGTTACTCTGCTTTGATGAAAATGCTGCTACAAAAAGACACCTAGGTCTGGAGACAGATCTTGCAGAAGAACATGGAAATCACAGAGCAACTTGGAAAAAAAAAACAACAGTCTAGAGGCTAGAAAACAAATCTAAAGATGTAAGGCTTAAAGAGCTCAATTTATCAAAGAAGGTTGAAAGCTGACTTGACCCATGCATATAGATCCTTGTACATGAAAAACCCATCCAGTAGGATGGTTTTCAAACCTGCTGACAAAGACATAATTAGACATAATGACTGGAAGTTGGAGTTAGAAAATTCGACCTTGAAATAAGGCACAGCACAGAAAATGAAATTTTATGAGGAGAGGTGGCAACTAACCACTAGTCTGAGTTGTTAAGGTGGGTTTAGATAGCTTTCTGAAATAGATGGTATAACTCAGTTTTCAGAGAAATTGCATCTCCGGTGTGAGGAAGGGTTTAGATTAGACAGTCATAGGCCACCCTTCTGGCCTTGAAATCTATCAGACTGTGAATACCATCTTCTCTACCCTCAATATTTATGAGCCACAGGATAACCAGAATTACATTACTCAGCATAATCATGGCATAGGTAGATATGCACATAGAAAATTACTGTACTCAGATATAATACCTCAGGGTTACAGGCAGCTGTCCAATGGGATCCAGAAATGTTTATTTAAGCAATACTACAGTGGTTACATGTAATATGTTTGCACTGGGTGGAAGGGGAAATTTGATTTTGTGTCTCTGTAAAACCATTACTGTCTTTGTATAGCTTGATAGACTGTAAGTCAATCATTTTCATCTATTTTGCTTATCTTCTGGGATAGTCAACTCTTCCTGAAAGTCACAGTGCTTTTCAATCACTAGGTAAAAATCTTTGTGTTTATATTTTTTTTTTATTTTTAACAGATGTAACTATGCTAAAGTGTCCTTCTCTTGCAGTGTAATCATCTGTCTTTCTTACCCAAGAACAGCGAACACATAGATGCTGTATTGCAAAACCCATTGTTTAGTCCATCCCTGAGTAAAAATAAAAGTACATAAGTTTATTTTTCTGAAATTTTGGAATGAATATTTAATATAAGGTCTCACCCTGGTTGAACTGGACTCCAGCAGGCATCCCCACTGTTCACAGGCTGTGCCTATGTAGATACCTGTGCAGCAACATCGCTTTCATGTGCTAGCACAAGTGCCTTTTGGTTGGAATACCATTTACCTTAGCAGAAAAGAGATGCCACTCCTCAACTCTCAGTTGGCTTTGCAAGACTAATAGGCAATACAACATTTTTTACACACTGTAGTAAGCAGGTTTGACTCTAAATACACAGAGAAAGCAGGAACATTGGGTAGGATGGTACCATTTTCAGCTGTTCTTCAGGGAAGCACTATCTGTTACAACATATACAAGCACATGGCTATAGGAGGTAAGAAGGGTAATTTTCTTCCTGAGAAGCACAATTTCTGACTGATCATCTCCTTTCACCAAGCCTCAGCCATTAGCACCAAAAGCAATCTACTGGAAAAGGAGGAAAAGTCACCAGTTTTCTCTCTGTCCCTAATGGAAAAGGATACTTAAATCCCTTGCTCTGTACTGGAAAAATGGCACAGGTGCTTTCTATACTTAGACCAGAAAGGTTCATTTCAGAAGTCCCTACTAACTGGAAGAATTTGAGAGTAGGAGAAATTCAAAATGAGACTAGAACCAGCAAAAAGAAAATTAATATATAGAATTTATGCATAAAAATTTAATGAGCCTCTGCTTCTAATTTCCTTTATTTGACTATTTTGGCAGATACATTATTAACGTTAACCTTATTTTCCTAGCTGAAAAATTAACATAAACAGAAACACAAAAATTATGATATGCCAAAAAGAAAAAAAAAAAAGAAAAAGAAAAGAATTATGGCTTGGAGACTCTTTCTTTGTATGGAAACACTAGACTCTAATTTAATTCAAAAACCCTAGTTTTCTGCAGCCTGACAAATCTTCAAGAACTATTTCCTCACTGATTACAGAAGCAGACAATCGGTGCCCAAATAATCAAAGAAGGTTGTATTGTCAGCATGTTAATCATAGTGTTTCTTAGCAACCATATTTTATTTACAAGTAACAATATTTCTTCAGAAGCTTGTCACATTTAATGACAAGCAGGTCTGGGGGAAGGGCTGGAAAATATATGTGCATCTTACACCTTTGATGGTAAGCAGGTTGTGAAGAGGACAGAGCAATGCTTTTGCTGTTAACCAGCCATTGATTATAGTAGGTAGAGAAACCTCTGTGAAGTTGTGGGACAAGGGCTTGCACAAAACAGCAACATGCCCTGCTAGTCTTCTGCACCCACAGAAGTTAGTGCTTTTGCCCATGTGATTCCATAGGTATCTCTCTTTTAGTTTCCCTGCTGCCATGATATTTTCAAAAATTCATGAGATGATAGTAGAATAGTTTGGGGATAACAAACTTCTTTTTGTGCCCATGGAGGTCCTGAATGACCAGGTTCTGCACCCAGTGCTTTCTTCTCGCCAGCAGCCAGTGTGACACCTCTGTCTTCCATGTTCTCACATCACTGCCAGTGGCAAACATCAGTACTCACATCTACTATCCTGTTAAATAAAAAAAAATGTTAAAAAATCTATTTGACTCTGAATCAGTTTGCTTCTGCTGGTTTTAAACAGTGCCTCCTTCACATCTTCATGTTAAATGCCAATAATTTGGGGTGCTTTTAGAGATAATATCTAGATAGTAGATGCAATGGTCAGAGTGAAAGAAAAATGCAAAATACACTGTTGCTTATTATGAAAACAAGTCACAGCAAAACTGTGCACTGGATGGGACAGTTGAAGTACCAAATGATTCCCTTCAGCTTTGTTTGTTATCAGACTGCATTATCCAGTAAAAAATCACCTCTCAACATTTATGCACGCACGCACACACACTTTTCTCCTTTCTCTGTCTCTAAGACTACCTCAATAATCATCTCATGTTGATGTATTACAATATCCTGTCTCTATTCATGACCATCAAAAGATGCTTCAGAGAAAGCTTTAAGAAAAGATAAAAATTACCTGCTTCCAGAAAGACCTCATCCTAATCCTTTGGAATCAGAGTTACCCTTAAATCCTTAAGCATCATGAACTTGTACTCTCCTTTCAGAAATGTTGGTGACATGAGCTTGTATTCTAGATATCCTTACCACTAATTAAATTGCCCAAGTCTTTTAAAATTCTGCTGTGTTCCAGGAGTTCTGCATTCAAATGTTGGGTTTCTTAGCCTTTCCTTTTTTTTTATCCATTTTGAAACAATCACCGTTACATTGGAAACAATATCTTCTTATTCCTGAGATATGAAGAACAACAAGCAAATTGAAGAATCACACAATAGTAGGTACCAATCATCCATCTGTGGACTATCTGAAATACTTTAGTTTGCAGAACTTATATGTGATAGACATGAGTGAAGGACAGCCTGGACATAGTCACCACAGCAAGAGTCTTATACACAGACCTGAGCATTGGAGTTAAAATGGAGTCCTAGTAGCTTTTTTGATCACAAAAAAAATTTTATGGACTTTCAGAGACATACCACATTTAATAAAAAGAAGTTTAGGAGAAGGGAAGACCAGGATAATTTTTTGATGGAATTTTGTGGTCTGAACTTGCCATTTTTTTTTCAGATATTCTTTCTTTTTGTGATAGAATAAAAATAGAAGTAGGAATAAAATTTAGGGATGGTTCCAAATCAAAACAATAGGTTATAACCCTGGGAACTCTGTGTCATCCTTAAAAGAATTTACAAAATTACAGGCTGCTAGTTCAAACCTGCTCAAAATCCTTGTGGTTTAAGCCTGTCCTAATTAACACACTACACATACTTTTAAGCTTTCAGCAACAGCTGGAAAAAGAAGACACTTATAAAATTGTAAAACTGTCTGTGACCCTTTGCCCTGCTTGAATTAGTAAGCACTAATTATAGAAAAGTGTGACAACTTGAACAGTTCTGAGAGGTCATTCTTGCAAACCAACACATGGGAACCATTTCTATGGAATGACTTCAGAATTATGTCAGATGTACTCTTTCATTTCCCAGAAAGCTGTAGCATCTGAAGGAAAGGGTCAAAGATGGTAGAAGATTGCTGAAGGACCTAAGAGATCTTTGGCCTCAGTTGTGTCATGGACCATCTCTATTCATTCCCCAGCCAATATCGGGAGCTTTCTGGCTCCGCATGGTGACACAGCTATCAATATTCACTGTACTCCACCATCCACTCAGGAAAGAAATGTCAAATGATAGCTGCAGATCCTATCCATTTTTAAGGAATAAGATAGGTGGCAGTCTCTGCAATCTGCTGTACAGAAAGAATTCAGCTGCATGTGGCCCTAATACAGACCAGCCTGTTTCACCCTCTCTGTCACAGATCTAAGTAGGGACTAGTTTGGAAGAGAGTTTATTATCCAGCTACCAGCTACTAATAATTCACCTTTGAAGGATCCTTCTGGGCACAAGTGCTCCTGCACTGGACCTACAGTATTTATTCCAGAGCTATAGCAACAGCTGTAAAGAGTTAAGGTTCTCTCTCTAATAGTGTATTTGACTGTATTAATGTTATTGCTATGGCAAAACAATCAAATGAAAGAAAAAAAACAACAGCATTTCAAAGTACTGATAGTGAGTTTTATTGCAAATGAAGTTCAAAAAAACATATTGAACAAACTTGACTGTGGAATGTTTTAACAAAATTGACAGCATCAGGAAGCTTTGAAGTCTTCTAAGCATACAGTAAAATCAGCTATTTACTATTGCAGCATCAAAAGAAAGATCCACCAATAGACTGTGCTAACATCAGGAGGAGAGACTGTCATGGTCTTTGTTTGCAGTTTGCTTGTTTTTCTTGAAATCTGTCCTAAAGGAAGATTCATGACTTCTTGTGATATAGCACAGCCCTCATGTTTATTTCTAATATTTTTTCTTTGAAGATCACTTGGGAACAGAGGTTCTTACATTGACAGCCTTCACAGATAAGGTTAATATCTTCCTGTTTTTACAAAAATGGCATGGTTAACATGACCACAAATGACAAAAAACCTAACAAATATTTTTTTCTGGCATTTAGTTGTACAGTGACTTTTTAAAATATCAGCTCTGATTTGAACATAAGCAACTGCTTTAATAAAAATCATTCATCCTTTTAAAGACGATTAAATGTTTCTGGAGAAGAATCTAATCTGCAGAAGTCCCGAGTGTTTAAAGTTCACAGTAATTTCAGTAGAAGTCACAGTTATTCAACCTTTGGGAGAGTCAGAACATTTATATAGGTGTCTGAATAAATGGTTTGCTTCATTACCCATTGACCAACAACAAATACAGAGTCATAGAATCATAGAACCATTTAAATTGGAAAAGATCTTTATCGTAGAATCATAGAATGCTTTGAATTGGAAAGGACCTTTAAAGATCATCTAGTCCAACCCCCCTGCAGTGAGCAGGAACATCTTTAATTAGATCAGGTTGCTCAGTGCCTCATCCAACCTGACCTTGAATGTTTCCAGGGATAGAGTTTTTACCACCTCTCTGGGCAACCTGTTCCAGTGTGTCCTTGTTTTGCTGGGATAGAATCATAGAAATTTTTCTATTCAGGAAAGCTGCATTTTTGAGAAGACTGCAACACTTGATTCAGTGAGAACAAAGTTGATAAGACACTTCATTTTCACTTGTGGCTCATCATATTATAAGAATCTCCATAGTGATCAAGTTCTTTAGCAGTTTTGAGTTAGCCAGGTGCTAAAAGCAAGGAAGAACAAAAGCCAGGCCAGCTGATTGAAGCTGGCCAAGAGAAATATTCTGTACCATAAACATCAGGCTCATGATAAATTAGAAAGTTTACTGGGGATGGTCCCTTCTCCTGATAGCCTCTATCCGTGGAGAGGCTCACTGTTCATTCTGCTCCCAAGCCTGTGATGACCGTGTGACTTGTGGCATTTCATGTTTGCTGTGACCATGGCATTTTCACTGCTGGGAGTGAGCAGCTCATGACAACTGCATTAGGTGAGTACAACATTGTGTCACTTCTGTTAGTATTAGTAGTAATATTAGAGGGGGGTATTTTTTTATTTTAGTAAATTTGTTTCAATTTCAACCCATGGGACTCCTTTCCTTTTCCTGATTCCCCTTCCCAGGAGGTGATGGGATGGCCACTGAGTGATAGTACGACTGACTAAATAAAGACAGTGTTTCACCAACCTCATTGTAAAAAAAATTCTTCCTTATACCACATCTAAATCTACCCTCTTGTAGTTTAAAAGCATTACGCCTTGTCCTGTTACAACAGGCCCTGCTAAAATGATTGTCCCCCATATTTCTTATAAGTCCCCTTTAAGTACTGAAATGCTGTAATAAGGTCTCCCCAGAGCCTTCTCTTCTCCATGCTGAAAAAAAAACCAGTTACTTCAGCCTTTCTCCAGAGAGTTCCACCCCTCTGATCACTTTTATGTCCCTCTTCTGGACCACTCCAACAGGTCCATAAGGTCATCAAGTCCAATCATTAACCTAACGCTATTAAGTCTGCCACTAAATCATGTCCCAAGTGCCACATCTACATGCATTTTAAGTACCTCCAGTGATGGTGACTCCACCACTTCTCTGGGCAGCCTGTTCCAGTGCTTGACAATCCTCTTTGTGAAAAAATTTTCACTAATATCCAATCTAAACCTCTCCTGGTACAACTTGAGGCTGTTTCCTCTTGTCCTATCACTTATTACTTGGGAGAAAAGAATGACACCCATTTTGCTACAATGTCCTTTTGTGTAGCTGTAGAGAGCATGAAGGTCTCCCCTTAGTCTCTGTTTCTCCAGACTGAAAAACCCCAGTTCCCTCAGCCACTTCTCATAACACTTGCACTCTAGACCCATCACCAACCTCCTTGTCCTTCTTTGGACATACTCCAGCAACTCAGTGACTTTCTTGTAGTGAAGGATTCAAAACTGAACCCAGGATTTAAGGTGTGACCTCAATAATGCTGAGTACAGGGGTACAAATACTTTCCTAGACCTCCTTGCCACACTATTTCAAAAGTAAACCAAGATGCTACTGGCCTTCTTGGCCACTTGGGCACACTTCTGGCTCATGTACAGCTGTCCATCAACCAGCACCCCCAGATCCTTTTCCACCAGGCAGCTTTCCAGCCACTCTGCCCCAAGTCTGTGGCGTTGCATGGGGTTGTTGAGTCTCATTCCATTGGCCTCAGCCCATTAATCCAGCCTGTCCGGATCCATCTGTAGAGACTCCCTACCCTCAAGCAGATCAACACTCCCACCCAACTTTGTATCTACTCTACATATTGAACACACAATTTTAATCACTGTTCTCACTTCTTCTTCTTTCCTTGTACCAGCTTCGATAGAGTGCAAAACTACTCAGACACGTAAGGGTTAGAAGAGACTCAAAGGGATATCTAATTCATTCTTCTTGCTGTAACAAGAATCTGTGGTAGCTCTCATGTTCCCAAACTATGTTATTCCTCTTTGCTTGATACTTCTAATGATGAGCATTGTGTAACATTCTTAAGCAACCACAATGCTAACCAATTCCTACAATTAGAAAATAATTTGTAAAATTTAAATTAAATATCTCTTTCAGATATCTCTTTAGCTATTAATTCTTGCCTTACCATTAATGACCACAGGAAATATTCTTTTTGCAGCTGTTTTTTGCATTCAGACACTGTTTAACCTCTATTCTCTATATTATGTCTTCTAAAATGATCAAACGCTCTGTCCTTTGTAGATCCCCAGACATTCCTCATACCCTTCCTCTGTACTCCTTCCAGCTGGTTCACATCTCAAAAACTATAACAGTGTTGTGAAGAAGAATCACATTACAAATTTTATGGACTATGCTGCTGTTTATAAATCCCAGTGCAATGTTTGACCTCTGTGCAACAGTCTGGTGAGTTGACCCTGGCTGTATACCAAGGCCCTAACAAGGCCATTGTATCACCGTCGCTCCTCAAATGGACAAAGAGGAAATATAACAAAAGGCTCATGGGTCAAGAAAAGGACTCATAAATCACCCAGTAATTACCACCATGGGGGAAACAGATTCAAAATTAGTTTAATTTATTACCAACCAAATCAGAATAGGATAATGAGAAATAAAACCAAATCTTAAAAACACTTCTCCTTACCCCTCCCTTCTTTCTGGGCTCAGCTTGACTCCAAATTTCTCTCCCTCCTTCCTCCACAGCAGCACAGGGGCATGGGGAACAGGAATTGCAGTCAGTTTGCCACATGATGTCTCTGCTGCTCCTTCCTCCTTTGGAGGGAGGAAGACTCCTTACACTCTTCCCCTGTTCCAGGGTGGGGTCTTTCTCATGGGAGAGAGTCCTTTACAAAATTCTCCAATGTGAGTCCTTCCAATATGCTGCAGTTCTTCATGTACTGTTCGAACATGAGTCCTTTCCATGGGGTGTAGTCCATAAGGAACAGACTGCTCCAGCGTGAGTTCCCCACAAGTTCTTCCAGTAAAACTGCTCCAGCTTGGGCTCTTCTCTCCATGGGGCCACAGGTGCTCCCAGGAGCCTGTTCCAATACACTTCTCCTGTAGTATCACAGTCTCCATTGGACATCCATCTGTTCTGGCACGAGGTCCCTCATGGGCTGCAGGTACATATCTACTCCACTGTTAACCTCCCAGGACTGTATAAGGACAGCCTGTCTTACCATGGTCTTCATCATTGGCTGCAGGTGAACCTCTGCTGCAGCACCTGGAGCACCTTTTCCTTCTCCTTCTTCACTTACCTTGGTGTCTGCAGAACTGTTTCTCTGACATACTATCACTCTCCTCTCCAGCTGAAGTTGCTGTTGTGTGGGTTTTTCCCCTCTTCTTAAATATGTTATCCTAGAGGTTCTACCACCATCACTGATGGACTTAGACTTGGCCAATAGCAAGTCCATCTTGCAGCCAGCAGGCATTGACTCTGTCGGACGTAAGGGAAGCTTTTAGTAGCTTCTCGTAGAAAGCCACTCCTGTAGCCCCACCACTACCAAAACCTTGCCATGCAAACCAAATACAAACAGCATCATACTCAACCTGCATTCATTTTTGACCAAATGTAACCTCCAAATACTTCTTTGCAAGCCTGTTACCTATCTTATCTTGGCTTTTCTTATTGTGTTTTCTCAACCCTTTATCACTGCCTAAGTGCAGAACCATGCATTTGTTCTAATTAAATTCTATGTTGTTTTCAAGACTATTTCTGCAAATTGTTGTGATCATTTTGAATTAATTCTTATCTTTCAATCTGTTTGCTGCCTCTTTCAAATTCATTTCATTTGCAGATTTAATAAGCGTATTCTAACAACCTGGTGTTGGATTATAATGAAAACACTGAGTATACTAAGCCTAGGATAGATCCTCGTGGAGCCCTCCTCAATTCATCTTAGCAGTTTGACAGTGAAGGGCTGGCAAATGCTCTGTACATAGCATCCCCAGACACTTTTGTCCCTGCTTTACAATAATCCCGACTTGCTCGTGTAATGTGAGACAATGTAAGAAGTCTGAACAAAGCCTAGCTATGTGATGGCTATACCCTTAAGGCGTGTTACTTCACACAAAAAAGATCTGGGATTGATCTGATATGATTTAATCCTGACAAATGAGTTAACACTCACTGCATTTACTGTCTACTCATTCACTACTTACTCATCTGATGTTCTTTGGGCCCCTACAAAGGATTAGATTTTTCGATCTAGTGTATTCCCATAAAAGGAACTGGCTTATCATTCCACAACCTCCCCTTTTGCCTTTTTTACTAAGTCAAGTCCCATGTTTGTCCTTTTCCAGTCTTCCAGAAGTTGATCCACAACCACACACTCTCAAATATAATGATATTGCAGAAATTGCTTCAGCCAGGGCTTTCACAAACCTGAGAAGGATTTCATCAGGGCTGGAGAATCAGAAATATCTAAGTGTACTCAAAGCAGATCTGTCTTTCTTCTCCCTCTTTATCATTGATGTTAGCTGTGATAGCAGTTTAAACACCACTAACTACATAAGATGCAGCACAGTAGAGTTGTGATACAGTCCCTGAAGCATTCCCTTGGGAGAGGCAATAGAGAGTCAAATAAAGCTCCCCACAAAGCTTCTGAAGTCAGCACACAGAAACTCTGTCTCAGCTCTTTCAATTTCCAAGGTACCAAGATAGACCCAAACCAGACTACAACAATAATCTTCAACTCAGGGAAGATATTTCCAGCTGTGGGAATCATATTTTCCCTGAACTCTTCCTCATGCTCAGAATGTGAAGTTACAAACATGCTTAGCAAGCTTTTCAACTCATGAAAAAACTAGGTAGGACTGAAGGTTTGTAACTCAAATTTTACTAAAAAGATTGTTCAGTTTCCATGTAATAATGTTTTTCTATCTTTGAAAATATCAAAAAATGCATACCATGTGATCAGTTTAAAAGCTAAAATACATTAAAAAAAATAAATGCTTCAAACTTTAGAACTATTAGATTTGTGATTTTCCATGTAATTTTTATTTGTGTATCAGGATGATTATTTTAATTATGTAATCATTTTTTAGAAGATCTCAGCCTCACTGATTGTGGAGAGACAAACAACATTTCCAAAAGCCACACTAAAACTGGTAGTACTTAATTATTTCAATCTAAATATGTTGTAACATATTTTTGAAAATACTGTGACCATATTCTGATCCCACCTACAGGGAAGAATTGCATGCTTTTTGTATTCAGATTTGACCGATATCCTTCATCAGCATATGGCCAAAATACCTATTTTTTTTCAGTAAGGGAAAAGCACAAATGTGTTAAGACAAGAAAACCTCATTTGCTGCCAAAAGGCATGGCAGCAGGTGGGAAGGCTGAAAAGTGTTCTGCAGCTACAACCAGCTTCAAACTTTCATAATATTATGAAAAGATAGAAAATGGAGTAGGTTTAAATCCTTTACATCTCTACTGATTGTACCAAAGGACTCACTACCACAACTTGCTAGGCCAGCTGAAAAAGCCAGCTTGTAATTCTATCACTGTTGATAAAGTCCTGTGAAATACAGTGAAATAAACCAGATTTTGTAAAGAATGGTCTGAAAATGAAAGTAAAATCTAACTGGGCACATCAATTGTATGTCTTAAGGTACATAGATTTATCATCAAATAAATAATTATATTAAAAGAATTTAAATCAAAGTATATTAATTATAGAATTCAGGTTACTACATTCAGGAAAACAAGAAAAAATATTCGTAATTTCATAAATTCTTCAGTTGCCTGAAGTATTTAGAAAAAAACCCATATAACTTTAACTTCTGTGGCTGATAAGTTATTTTGCACAACTAAAGTAGGATTGTAGAGTGATCTGCCCTTTAACTTATTTGTCTCACACTGTATGCAGAGTGTTCTAAGCAGGGGTGACAGGGTGTCCTGGGCAGGTGCACACTCTCACTCTGCTGCTGCAGACAGGCTTCTCTGTAGCCATGATGGCAAAATGGCTGGTGTCAGAAGCAGAGCAGGCAGTGAGTCTGACTGTGATGCAGCAGTGAGAGAACTTGGCTAAGAAAGGGTAGATCTGGTTTTCAGGTGCCATGTTCCTGACTTACAGATGCTTTTCTATAACTGTATACAATGCAGCATTCTCATTCCAGATATTCACCTTGCTTTGCTGGCTTTCCTTAGTTGACTTAGGCATCCCTATTCTCCCCTTGCTGGCTATCCTTACCTTATTTTCCTAGCATTTTCCTATTTTATCAATATTATGTCTGCCTTAGAGGGGAAATACGTATCGAATAGGTATCGAATGCACCCTCAGCAAGTTTGCGGATGACACGAAGCTGAGTGGTGTGGTTGATATGCCAGAAGGGCGGGATGCCATCCAGAGGGACCTGGACAAACTTGAAGAGTGGGCCCTAGAGAATAAAATGAAGTTTAATAAGTCAAAGTGCAAGGTCCTGCACTTGGGTAGGAGTAACCCTAGATATGAGTATAGACTGGGTGAAGAACTCGTTGTAAGCAGTAGTACAGAGAAGGACTTGGGGATCATGATAGATGAAAAGCTGGAGATGAGCCAGCAATGTATATTCGCAGCCCAAAAGGCCAACCACACCCTGGGCTGCATCAGGAGAGGCAAGAGCAGCAGATCTAGCGAGGTGATTCTGCCTCTCTACTCTGCACTTGTGAGGCCTCACCTGGAGTACTGCATCCAGTTCTGGGCTCCTCAGCATAAGAAAGATGTGGACCTGTTGGAACAAGTCCAGAGGAGGGCACAAAGATGATTAAAGGACTGGAGAACCTCCCCTATGAGGATAGGCTGAGACAGTTCGGATTGTTCAGCCTGGAAAAAAGGCTTTGAGGGGATCTAATAGGCATTTTCCAGTACCTAAAGGGAGATTATAAGACAGAAGGGGTAAGACTTTTTAAGCGGTCAGATTGTGATAGGACAAGGGGGAATGGCTATAAGCTGAAGGAGGGGAAATTTAGATTAGAGATTATGAAGAAGTTCTTTACCCGGAGAGTGGTTAGGCACTGGAACAGGTTGCCCAGAGAGGTTGTGGATGCCCCATCCCTGGCAGTGTTCAAGGCCAGGCTGGATGCAGCCCTGGGTGACCTGGTCTAGTGATTGGCATCCCTGCTCAGTGCAGGGAGGTTGGAACTAGATGATCTTTAGGGTCCCTTCCAACCTGGCCATTCTGTGATTCTGTGAATTAAAAAAAGATAAAAGAAAAAAATATGGTGAGGGTACAATTTTAAGCACTGTCCAGTGACCATCCAGATACGTCAACTTATGTTATGGCCTTTGCCAAGTCATTATTCCCTTGAAAGTGCCTGGCCATCATTCAGGATATATCCCAGCCCAAGCATGGACCCAATAAGATGTTTGAAATTAGAAATCTTTTTGTGTGGACTGGAAAGGAACATGTTTAAGTGAGAGGTAAACTGTGTTTA
The DNA here is from genome assembly GCA_013396975.1 of Bucco capensis. Classification (NCBI taxonomy): domain Eukaryota; kingdom Metazoa; phylum Chordata; class Aves; order Piciformes; family Bucconidae; genus Bucco; species Bucco capensis. Next base: position 41,358 of record VWZO01002995.1, on the reverse strand, counting down.
TCTGAGCAAAATAATCCATTCCATGACATCACTGACAGTGCATGTCCTCTACCCTGGTCCTTAGTATAGCTTAAGGTAACATTGCCACTCTGAGCATCACCATGTCTAAATTCCTTCTTCATCCCTGCCCTAAATATTTGGCCAGATTTCTATGAAGCAGTGCTTAACACCATGTATACATAACTTCAGAAAATGAAAAATTTCCTGTGATAATGTAACAAAACTACAAGAAATGTACCATTAAAATCTATTGTGCTTTGCTTCATAGGAAACATGTGATTAATTTTTCTGGCAAAAAAAGGGGGCAGGAGGAACTTGAATTTGCTTTCTTGCTGTCTCAATTTTTGGGGGGTTCAATACAGTCAAAGACATTTTATAATGGGAAGAAACCTCATCATCTCTTTCTGTTATGCAAGTTCATGGTGTAGAAAGATGGAGAGGTTTCTTTATACTCTACCACTGAAATTACATGAAAAGGTCATTCCATATATAAAACTGTATGGGGAAGACATGCTAGTGGCTGGCAAAATATTGAAAATCACATATGCATAAATCTTTCATGGCATATGCACAGGTATTCACTCTGGCAGCAGAACACGCTTTCATATCGTGCATTTTCCACATCTCATCCTCCTTTCAGCAGAATCAGTAGCTCAGGAATAACATTTGTAAAGTTCCTAAGCCGAGTAAGTATCTATTCAATACCATCAAAGGAACTGATAAAGAATTGGAACTTCAGGACATTTTAAAAAATGGTTTTACTTCCTCTTTGCTTATCTGGGTTTTTTTCTAATTAAGATTTTATTGAGTTTTCCATAATGGAAGAGTATAACAAATCAGCAAAAGTATTATCATATGAATTTTACTTTCATAATTTACTTGAGCCAATTCATTTCTTTTTCTAACAGGCCAAGTAGCTGTAACTTCAGGTGCAGTCAATCACATCTTTGGGAATGTTAAACAGAGGAAGAAAGAAATGAGAAGCACCAGAATAAATTAGATAAAAATCCTAAACAAAGACTGAAAGAAAGCCAAATCCAGTTTACCAGCAAAATCTGATATGCTATATACATGACAATTTGAAACATTAGAAGAATTCATGAGTCAGCCATTCGGGGAATCATATCACAAATCTAATGAGTTTATTCTCACATGAGACCTCATGAAAAAGAAATTGGTCTGTGAAAGCAATTCCAGAAAGCCAAACATACTTTAAAACACTTCCAGCCAACCCATCAGCTCTTCCCAAGAGGAATTAGGAATGGCTGTTCCAGGGGTAAAGGCTGATTGGCATGCTGGTCAGGTAACCCAGTGCCTAACCCAGTGGAGAAAACCCACAGCCTGTGGTTGCTTCACCATTGCAATAGCTTCCCTGCAACACCCACAAAAGCTTCTACACAGAGGTTCACCCAAATATTGCAGAGGCTGGGGCCATCTGGGGTTAGGATGTTTCTGTACATTCAATTGCATGAGTTCAGTCAAATGAATATATTCTGGCATTCACAGCTGCAGTCACTGAAACTAACCTTTTGCATATAAAGGTATATGAAAGGGATGTTCAAAAACATTTTTTAGAATGAGTTGTTCCTGAAAGAGAAGCAAGATGTCACAAGAAACTAGGAATGAGACAGCAGCCTGCCCCAGGCCCAACACAGGAACTGTGTGACATGTTGCTTCCTCTGCACCCAGCTACACAAAATTAATCAGTCATCTCGGTCCAAGTCCCACTGTGTCTCAGTGAGAATTATCTGACCAAATGTCTAGGCTTGTCCCTTTCTTATCAGGAAAAAAGGATGCAGTTCAGCAGCCCTATTTTAGATGTCTACTTCAAATAGGAGATGAATTGCACCTTTCTACCAACTATAAAGGAATCTTAAGGTAAATAATTCAGATGTATGTATCACCAGTAAACACTTAAAGGTAGATGAGAAGAGTTCGTGCTGTGTGTCCACAACACGAAAAAAAAAGCCCTGCAATTAATGAGAGTTAGAAAGTGGAGGGTTTGACAGTCCTGAGAAGGAACCACTCATAATTATTCTCTCCTTACACAGGAAAAAAAGAGCTCTTTGAAGAAGTTTAAAGTAATGACCATCTAACATCAGGGCATACTGGCAAGTTTCTTGCATAGAGTTTTCAATATAGCAAATTTCACAAGAAAATAATTTATATATATATGTGTGTGTATAAAAAATTGAATACAATGAAAATAATAATAATAATGAAAAATAAATGAAGCTATTCCTTGATCTAAATTTTAGAAACCTGCATTTTGGGAATATCTATTATTTGCTGGAATATATAAAAATTTAGATTTGACTGAAGACGAACAATAACAGAGGAAAATAAAGGCTTTAATTAATCACTGAGTGCTTGTCATTTTGACAACTAAAGAACTGGGAAGCTGCAAAGAACCAAAGTGAAACAACATCAATCATCCAGCTACAATAAATAATTTAATAAAAAAAAAATCACTGGGTAATTACAAGGTCTAAGGAGGTAAAATATAAAAGATGGAAAAGAAAAACAGGGGCATCAGACTATGTATGTCTGACCCTACTTATATTAATATTACATAACATTGGAAATCTCCACCTCATCCTTTGACATGTAAAATTTATTCACCTAGGAGATGAGCACCACAGCTTTATAGAAAGCAGAACAGGATGGATTTGCAGCACCATTCATATCTTATTTTGTCATCTTTTGTATGAAGTTTATCACTCTCATCAGCAAACAGAGCAAAAAACCCAAATAATTTAGTTGCCATCATGCAGCATCACAGGCAAGTCCAACAACCTGTTTGGTGCCCCATCTCATGGAACCTGCAGTCAACCAAAGCCAAGTGACTTCTACAATAGGTTTCTGAAAACTTCAGCTCATTGTTCAACAGTGGTCAGAATGATAAATAGAGCAATAAAAATTAGCAGCACAAAGTAGCAGATGAAATGGAAAACACATTATGCCGTAGAAATCCATGTGTGGGTAAGAAACATTTCCATAAGCAACTGTAACAGGGGAGTCTGACAGTGGAGCATTTTTTGTGGTTTTGTGTTCTGTAAGACTTATTTGGATAGAATGTGGGCTNGCGCTGATGGAAGCGCTCCAAGAGTCGTAGATAGTGGCAATATGGCAATAGATGGCCCATGACTCGGAACCGTATAAAAGAGTGGACAACACAATGGCTCTATAAACACTGAGCTTTGTACTTTTCTTCAAGTGTTTATTTTGCCAGACTCTTTTATAGAGTTTTCCAAAAGCACTATATGCCTTTGCTAGCCTATTGTCTATCTCTCCGTCAATCTTACCATCCAAGGAGATGAGGCTGCCTAGGTAGTTAAAGTGTTGGACTGAATTAAGTCCAAATTAATGTGGGCTTAAAGCAAGAGTGAACAGCATATTTTTTATTTCATATCTAAGGGCTTATGGGACATGATTGTGTCATGATGTCTATGGGACTGGATGGAACCCCCCCCGCAAGGGTACAGAGGGAGCTGGTAGAAGTGCTCACCCAGCCACTTTCTATCATTTGTCAGTAGTTTCCAGCATTTACCAAGTGTGAAGATCCCAGCCGACTAGAGTTTAGCAAATGTGATGCCCATCTACAAGGAGGGATGGAAGGAGAATCCAGGGAACTATAGGCTTTGTCACCCTGACCTCCTTCCTGCCGGGAAAAGTTACAGAGCAGATCATCTTGAATGCACTGAAATCATCCAAAAGTATAGTGTGCCGCAGTCCTTCAGTAAGTTACTGGCCTTGTCCACAAGAGCTCTTCTGTTAAGAGTTCAAACACCCAGCTACCAGCAAGCTTTTGGCAGGCTGGAGCATCTACTGCTCTCAATTTTCTGCTCCAAGTCTGAAGGTGAACTGGCATTTGCTCTGGTGTGGTTAATAGGAGGGGATGGCTGTGAAGCAGTAGTCCTTCTTCCCCAACTGGTTTCTCCAGGGATGGTGTCAGTGAGCCCCTATACCTGAAGAGACCTTTCTGAAATCAAATTGAAGCCTTCTCCATATAATGCAATCTATTCTCTTAATTTGGGATACTTCTTTTCCATTTTGGATTTCCTCCCCCCTCCCTTTTAGCCTGCTACCTTTTTGTTTAAACATCGTATGTGATCCAACACATGTTTCATCTTTTCTAGGGGTTACCAGGAGATGGCATGTGATGGCATTCTGGCAAGGCAAGAGTTGCTGAGCCAGACCAGGCAGCAGAACACATACCCTGAACCATGACAAAGGACAGCACGGATAAGGAGGGAAGGAGGGAACCATGAGTGCCAGTGCCACAGCTGAGCATCACAGAGAGAGACAAAGGCACTGATGTGGTGTCGGGGAGAGATGGGGCAGGGAGAGGATGTTGTTGCTGCTGGCAGTGATCACAGGTGGGCACAGTAAAATGCCATGTTAAAAGATTTTCTAGGCTAATCAATGTTCTGTGTCTGCTAATTACGCCTCCTCAAATTGCAGACTATGGCACCTCTGCCTGCCACCCCAGCATCTGTCAGATATCTCAGGCTCTGCTCCACACTGAGCATGCTGCATAGAATCACTTGTTTGGCCGTCTGCTTGTACATCAAGCCCTGCAGTCCATTACTCATTTTAACCACACTTCACTCTGCAAAATAACATGATAGACTCCTAAAAATGAGAGATGAAAAAGGCTAGCAAAATCATCCAATCCCTCCCCCTGCCAGTGTAGGACTTTTCCCAGGAAATACCTCCCCAGTATATTTTTCTTACATATTTTTTGACCTTTCTAGTTTAGGCCAACAATTCTTCTGTCAGTTCTTCCAATTGGTTAATGATGGAATGACAGACAATAGATTTTGTTTCTAAAACCTCTTCACTTTCTTCAGGAGGACTTTTTGCAGCAATCCCACCAGGATTTCTCTCAAGGGTTGGCAGCAGTGAACAGTAAGTCATCCGATTCGTATTCTCATGCCACGTTAAACAGGCAATGCTTCAGCAGTTCAGTTTCCCCACATGAGCTTTCAGTTACCCTCTGTGCTGTGTGGGAAGAACTAAGCTTCCAGGGTGAAAAGTTATTTCTTTTCCTCCCTATAGTAACCCTGGGCAGAGAAGATGCTGTCACTGTTGCCCAAATATGATAAATTATGTGTAGATAATTTTCTGATATACTCATCTATCTCCCTAAGTGTGGTGAGACAACTGAAGGGAAGTAACGTGTGATGGACCTGAAAGATACAGAAAGCTATGCCTACTTTTTCATGACAGTCTATGAACAGATTATCTTAGAAGTTGGTAGGACAAAACTACAACCTCAGTTCTCCACTCCTTTTTTGTGTATTTATTGCCTGGTTAATAAAATTACCATAATGTCCACATGGCTGTGAGTACATTTATATACACAGAATGTTATTAAAAGAACACATATTTCTCTCCCTGTGGCATGCAAAAATCAGTAGCTGCTTAACAACCATTTCTGTTCCAGGAAAAACTTGGATTTAGGAGACAGCTCTCCACAGTAGTTTAATAGTGAAACCAAGTGCAGTGTTGAAGACTGGTATTTTCAGATTACTTTATCCCTCTTGAGTCTCAGGAATAGCTGATTCTAACACCTAATAGTTACCCAAAACCAGCTACAGGTTGTGTACTGCATGTGCTTTGCCTTTGTCAGAGGAGAGTATAAAGCAGTTCGCAGCTCCTCTCCACATCATTGTGCTGATATATCCTGTTTTTTTCCTTTCATTTTATGAATGGAATAACTAAGATGAAATTACTTGAGCAGAAAGCAGAGCCGTGGCAGTTTCATGTTCCATCAATAGGTGCGCTTTTCCTAAATTCCAGAGAAACAAGTCTGTAGTCAACATTTACCATTAATAACTCTAGTCCTCCATGGTCACGTTTTTTACTGAAAGTACAACATAAATAACAGAAATATTTTGAGCCACTATGGGTCTACAGCTCCACAGCCTAGTGGTATAGTACACAGACTGGTTCAGGGGTTGCGGTTCAGGACTAGTGAGAGCATTTAACAAGGAAATTGTAGCTTTAATTTCTTTCAGTCTGGTCCCTCTGCCTCACCACTTACTCTAACTGCAAGAAGTTTGTGTCCAAGAAAAACGTTTGCTTTTCATAATATTTAATTTTACCTTGTTTCAGAGGATCCATGGGGGTATATTTTTAAAATAAAGATATTTAAAAAATAGTTGAATAAATTAGATATAGTTATATTGTAACATTTAATTATTAATTATACCATGTATATTATGTTATAGTCATTGTAAAACTGCAGTATTATAAGTTATAAAAGTAAAAATTATGTATAACTTAAGAATATCCTACTAAATATTTTCCAGCAAAGGTTTCAATACACCATCACCTACTAGTTTAAGAGCATTTTCAAAACACAGATAACTGAGAAAACTGCATTTGAGATAAACATCCACTCTCTGCTTTCATGCCTGGTATAAATCTTAATATCCCAGAAATGTCTTTCAGTGTAAATGTATAAACAATAGACCACCACAAAAAGGTAAGTAAGACAAAACAGTCAAACTTGGATGCCTTCAGTTTAATATCAACATCCACGTTTAAGTAAATGGACCATAATACTTAGAAGTACTGAACGACTGCAGCTCCTACTGCCTGCTATCAGCAGAGGTAGAGAAGCAAGGACAGGAAGAAAGGGAAAGAAAGACAGGTATATGAGGTTACCAGAGAGAGGTTAGATTTATGACCACAGTTATTACGGTATAGTAAATAAGGCCCTACTGTGTGATTTTCTGTCTGTACAATCTAGTTGTCCTCTTTTAAAGTGTGCTAAATATAAATGTACCAGCGAAGAGAAAATGAATTGATAGGCAAATAATCACAGCAGTAGCTTGCAAAAAATGTAAAAAATAAAATCCTTTAAGAGCTCTTGAAAACGTATCGCTATTTTTTTTCTCACTCTCAAGCCTGGCTGGGAACCATTTGCTCAACTCACCAGGGATCAGATAGGCAGAGCTGCAAAGGGAATCATGAAATTTGTGCCAGCTCAAGATCAGCATCAGCATTTCCTGAATTGTAACTGAGCAGAGGTCTGACTTCAGCCCAGCTTCATGCTTGTGGCCAACCAGCTCCAAGCCAGGCTTGCCTTCTGTAACCCTAGGCACATGGATGACTTTGTACCACTCTGTAATGGTGTGAAGTGACCTGAGTACAAACAAGATAAACCAGCAGGAGAAAGGCTCCAGGAGCTCTTCAGGAGGGCTTGGCTGGCAGTGGCACAGTGCTGACTTGGCATATATTTATTTATTTTTATTTATCTTATCACATTTACTGTGCTCATCTACCAAAGGGGATGCAGATTTTATCAGTCAGACAGCCTTTCCTCTCACCTTCCAGAAGGATACTGCAACAGAAACCCAAAGTGCTCACATCACCAACTCATAGCTCCGAGTGCTGGGTTGGCCAGCAGGATTTACCTTCAGTGCCTAGTAGGGAAAGAAGTTAAGGTGTCAAATCACTCAGCCACCCCAAAGTCTGGGAGGTCTTTGGACTGAAGTAATGGTGAAGTTTAAGAGATGACAAGAGCTAGGTACCGCCTGGAAATCCTTACAGCTTCACCCACTGCTCAGGACCTATCTTGCCTCCCAGTAGTTGTATAACTTATCTATTGCATCACTTATAAATTATAAAGGAACACCTGAGTTATTGGTGTTCAGATGCTACTGGCAAGAAAACAGAGCTTTTCTTTGAATATTTTTGAAAATCTTTGAAAATATCAGACTAAAAATTTGTTCTGTCTCATCCACAAAAAAAAACATGAAAATGAAAATTCATATTCACACCTCAATTTTTAACCTCCTCCAAATCTGGCCTCAGGCTTTCCAGACCAAATAGAGATGAATGTGGGGGATAATTATCCACATTATACTAGTATTAATTGACTCTGATAACTAACAGACTAACATCAGCTTTCCTCTAGGGAATATGTTTACTAGGACATTATAAGGTAGCCTTAATTTCCGGCACTTGAAATAAACATACCTGAAGTTCCTCAGCCTCCAGACTATAAATCTGGTGCCGGAAGAGCTCCTTTTCTGATTTTATTAATAAAATGAAGATGCATTTCTTTCCTTGTTCAAGCAATGATTCCTTGCCACCGTTAGTACAAATGACAATGGCAACATGTCACCACAATTTAGAAAGGCAGAGATCACAGTTCTCCTGAGATGAAATTTGCTGTTATGAAAGCCCTTCAGCCATCAATAACAGAGAAAGAAAACTATGAGATTCTGTAATTATACTCAGAAAATCAAAGAGCAGCCCCTTTTACAAATCAATGCCACATAACCTGTCAAGAGTCATTTGCATGTAATCCTATTCTTCCCAAGCCCACAGAAGTCCAAAGAAAATATATAAGTATAGTCAGGATCTCTTCTGCAGTACATGTAACATTTATGATTCTCATAGTATACTCATGAAGATAAATTCCACTATCATAAGGTAAACAAAATGTAATTGCACTGGCCAATTATAACATCATACAACATCACAACATTTCATTTTTATCCTTCTTATTAGAGGTCTTTCCAAAACACTCCCTTCTCACCTTCAGTCCTCCAGCCCAGTCCCTATTATTATTTATGAATTGCACCGCAGTAGCAGAAACACAGAACAATATTCAAACTGTTCCTGTTTTTCAATTATGAATGTGTATCCCTTAATAAGAAAGGCATTTGTGTTAGTAGCTTCTGGAACCAGGAATTGCCACTCAGGCTTGTAATGAACTTAATGCTATAAGGCACCAGAAGGAGAGCTGCAGTCTAGCAGCTCTTTGAAGCAACCCAGGCACACACAGTATGTGCAGGTTACAAGTTACATGAGAAAGGTCAGTGAAAGTAGGGCACCTAGATCTCAGATTGATGAGCCTTCAAGGAGCTGTGGGCAACAGTAAGGATCACTGTGCTGTTGGTAAGCTGCACACAGAGGTTCACCTTCAAAATGGAGGCATTCCTGGACCTTCCCCCTGCTGACTTTTTTCTCCTTATATTTTCCTGGGTCCTTGGTGAGTGACAAACAAGACCACTACTGCTACTTTTAATATACACATGGAGAAGCTCTAGTGCCTGAAGCATTTCTATAATAATGCAATCAAAGTTGAGGATGCGAGGGTGTATGTGGGTATGCCAGGTCAGCACTTCAGTGAGATGATAAGGGTGTATCAGGACTTTAGGACTTCAGGACTTCAGAACTTCAATGCCAAGGCTCCCAAATGTTCACTTGCATAACAGAGGATGATATGACATTACCTCTGCCGACCTAAGACAACACTTCCTTTTTGAAAGCAATAGAGTAAACATAAAAATCCCCTTAAGTATTACCATACTTAAGAGCTTTATTTTTATGAGGCCTGGATAAACAGACTAACAGCCTTAGAAACACAACAAAGATATGCAAAGACACAAGTTGCAGCAAAGGAAATTCTGATTACACTTTAATTTTTTCACTATGATAGAGTCTAAACACTGGAACAGGTCTCCCAAGGAGTCCGCAAAATCCCCATCTTTGTAGAAAGTCAAAGCTCAGATGGAGAGATGCCTGAGCAACCTGTTCTAAGCAGGCCCTGCTTTGAGCATGTAGATGAGACAGTGGGATGTACAGAGGTTCCTTCCAACATAAATCATGATACAATCCTAAAGACCACTTGTGAAAGTTTATCATGGACATGTTTTCCTGCATCTCTGATCCATCTACTGTGAGCCCCTTACAGAAAAGTCAGGTGCAGGTCCACAGCCACAGAAATTGTCTCATGTTTTTGATTTCCAGGAACATTCCAGCCTAGCCATCCAGGCTAACACCATTGCCTTTGAGAAACCCGGTGCATTGAACATCAGATTTTTGCAGATGTCTGTGGCCCAAAAGAGGAGCAGTCCACAATGGGCAGTGACCTTCTAGATGGGAAAAGTAATCCAAAACAGACAGATAATTTGAACTGCATCAAGGCCTTTTGGCACCATTCTTAATACTATTTCTGTGTGGACTGCTCAGCCTCTAAATTACAAGCAGCAGATGACAGCTTTCTTGTCTGTATTTTGAACAGGTATGAGACAGAAGGAGCTAACTCATCCCCTATACTTTTCAGCATGTTCCTTCAAAGGCTGATCCCTACCTTAGGTGCAGATGAATGCCAGGGACCTGGAGTCAATCAACTTATCCTTAGGCATCATGATGCTTGCCTTCCAGATAACTTTACAGGCACTCTGAATCCCGGAAGGCTTGTAAGATAAATAATATCAAAGATGTTATTCTAACATTCAGGGGAAAATAAATAGTTTAATAAATAGATTAATTAATTAATTAAGGTTTGAGCATATAGATATAGGTAGGACCAACAGCAAGAATTTAAACAAAGCAAAAATTAGGCTGTATGTCATGGAAAATTCAATAGAAAGAACTACTAGAGTGTAGCACAGCCTCCTATGGAGATGATCTACTGCTTCCAGTGCTTAAAACTAGATTGGACAAAGTAATATAAATCAGGGAATGATCCTGCACTAAAAATGGAACGCACTGCCTTTTCTAGCATGTCTTTTCCGTGTCTAATTTTGGTGGTTATAGAATAGCATTATGTATGAATCATGTCCCTTTTCAAGTTGAAAAATATCTGTCACTTGCTCTCTCTCCACTTATTCATTCATTCATTCATCCTTTTGTTCTGAAAGCATTAACTACCCAAACCAAAACACCAGTTTACAGTAACAGATCGGACATTTCAATAATCGTCTTCAAATATTAGTTAATTCTCATTTTATTATAATTCCTTTAAAAAATTTAAGATACATATTTTAGTACTGCATTATGTATCCAAAAAGTAGAGAGAGACAGCAAATGACCTTCAGTGACAGGTAATTCGTTGGCTACCTGCCTAGAATTCACATGCTACATTTGATAATGTTCATTTTAAAGTCACAGTAAACTGCACATCCTTTCCTCAGAAAGTTGATTTTAAATACAAGAGGTGATGACAGGTGTTCTATTTCATTGTGACATTAAAAAATAAGTACAATAATGTTTAGAAAAAATAAACAGCCTTGAAAATTCAAGTGGCTGTATATTTCAGTGGTTTGGGGTGGGTTTGTGTACATTATGTAACATTTTAACATTGGTGCAGTGTTTCTTTTCTTTACCCTGCTCCTCTCTCCCCCTTCAAAATTGAATAAGGATTCAATAGAATTTAAAGACCTTTTCTTGTGCTGTAGGAATGGCATGCTGAAGAGGAACAGATTTCCTTGACAATCACAGACCCACAAAGGAGGCTTTCACAAGAAACACAGATAAAGTGGAAATTTTTCCATACAAGGAAAGAGAAACAAGTTTTAATGTGTCCCTGAGCTAGATGAGGTTTACCCTGAACCAGATATACAGGTGACAGCACTGCTCACCCTTTCCTTATCCTGCTGAAGGAACTTGCCCTTCTTGCAAAGGGACCTTGAAGATGGCTGCACCAATGCAGAACAGTAAGGCATTTCCTGCAGGAGCTGGATGCCTGCCAAGCAGATCAGTCCAGGATATCCCTGAACCTCCTTGCAGCTGCTCCCTCCTGCCAAAATGAGTTCTCATGCATAAGGCAGGACAGACTTTAAGATACTACAAACTCTAGGGATCAAAGCAGAAACTGGCAGCTGCAGGACAAAGAATTGGTAAAGAGCGGGTAAATAAACTGCTTTGGCTCCTCTTTTGGTGACTAAACCCACTCTGGTATAATGGATGAGTTTAGCTGTAGATATCATATAATTCCTCTTACAAGGATGGGAACAGAAGAAAATGTGCTTCTGCCAGACTGGAAACTTGTAATGCTATTCTGTCTCACTTAGAGTTTCTATGTCTCCTTCCAGCTCTTTCTCTTTTCTGTTCAACTGCCAGGCAGAGAGAGAAAGATCACTAATGAACCACAGCTTCTGTTCAGGTCATTAGCTGTACCAGAGAGAAAGTTAATGAACCCTAGTATATAAAGACAAAATCAGGTTTTCTTTAATAGTTTCCATAGCAAGAGCATCATTTTCTGTTAGTGTAATCCCTGGATGATTTAGTTTGAATCCCTTTTTTTTATTATTATTTTTTCTCACTCCAGCTTAGTTTTGGAGGAACAGTGTGACAGAGAACATCTGGTCATTAAGTGCATACAGATGATGTTCAGATGCTGTGGAGGAAATGCCAGCGGAAGGCAGGGAGGGAGGGGAAGCTAAGCCACCTTATATGAGAAAGTCTTTAGGGGAAATCAGGAATAAAAATATTGTCCCATAGCCCAATTTCAACAGCAACCATGAAAAATTAAACACCTGCTGAGCATCTGTCATTCACTGAGATCATCTCTTTTCCCTCTCTGATCCTCCCCTACTTGTAGAAAAACAGTCAGAAGTGAAAGTCTTGTCTACCTTTATGCTTTATGTGGGTGATTTGAAGACCTCAGTGTACTTATCTCTCATAGTGGCCCATGGGTATAAGAAAGTGCTATTCTCTCGCTATGGGAATACTTATGGTTTTCCAGAGAAATCATGGTCTGGCAGGATGTCTTCTCTTCTAGCTCTCCATCATGCTCAGCATCTGCACAGTTCTCTTCTTCACAGCTTCATCAAGACCAGAAGAGTGTACTGCACCCCAGAAGAACTTACCTTCTCCTAGAAATGTTTTGCATTTGATAGAAATGTGCTTGAGAAGTTACACAAAAAATAGTTGTGGTGGTAAGGCAATGAAAGAGAAGAAAAAGTATTTGTGGAGGTGCTGTAAAAGCACATCAAAGCCTAGGAACATGGGTCAGGAAGATCCTCTTAGGTTCAGTAAGTCTCATCCCTTGGTATCTGAAGTAACTGTACTAATGAACCCCTTTCAGTAACTTTTATCTGACACCAGATAAAAAGTTACTGAAACCAGTTACCCAGACCTGGGATACCGTCTGGACTATTACTCACTACATGGGCCCCAGATCCTATGTTATTTTTTAGAGTTATTCATGGATCAGTTTGTATCATTCACATTCCACACTACAACCAGTCAGAGTGTGTGAGGAAATTAGGTGTCATATTATGCAAAAAAATGTGGATTGATATTTTCCACTGTATTCTGCTTCCATTGAAATTTTCAGGTACTTCTGTATTCTGCTCCCATGGAGCTTCTTCCTGCAGCCTAGTTTTGAGGCAACAGCAAGGTTCACATCCAAATGAAACTTTCTCAGTCTTTTAAATAGATGCCGACCACAAAACAACTCTCATTAGAAACAGCTATATTGCACGTCTCCATGGATGTTAAGCACAGTCTCCACAAATCCTGAACTCCTGTTATCTTTGTGTTGTGTTAACATCTGCTAACACAGAGCACTAGGGAGTGCTGCACCAAGTTTTGTGTCAAACATGGAACCAGATTCAGTGTTCCAGCCTGCATATTTTTGCTAAAGAAACGAATGCAGAATGGCAAGTAGAAACACTGCATCTCTCTCTCATTAATAAGTAGCTTTAAATTATGGCAGAAGAATCAATGTGTTTCCCAACATGTTCCAGACTTGAAAAGCTACAGGCTCCTTCATAGACATATGGCCATTCTGAAGAAGGAATCTGATTTTCTTGTCTCATCTATTTTCCAGCCATTTAGTCCTCAGCTACTTTAGGTGCAAAATGATCAGCAAAGTCTTGGAAAAGCCTAGCGGATTGTGTTTGCACGCAAGCACCCTTCCACTAGCATTAGTTTTTCATCAGTATTTCTCTAGAGTAGCTAAGCATGATATTTTTATCCAAAGGCAATTTACTGGTATAGAAAAAGTACAGTAGACAATGCATTCCTACTCTATTATGCATGAACACCTGGTATGTACTCAACTGTCCTCTCTACCTTATCACTATTACTGTTCTCTAATATATATCACAATAACGTGTTCTTATCAGGTCTCCTCTCTCAGCTATTGATCTAATAATATAGTACCTAAATATTTTGGTGATTTCAACAGAAATATAAAAAAAAGGTTCAGGCACAATATACTCAGGAAAGTAATGTTCATGTTTCAGCATTAAAAAAAAAGCCTTTCCTTTTTTTCAAGTCAACATAATGGTTCAGCACTGCTGACAGAATCATTCAATGATGCCCAAGCAAGGGACATGAGAGCTAATTTAAACTCTTAGTTACAGAGGCCTGGTTGGCAAATATTTGTGCATATTTATGGATTTTTAGGAAGCACTACTGTACTGAATCACATGAAAAATTTGTTTGAGTCATGAGAAAGGAAGTTATGTTCCAAGTAGCTCTCTGAGAGCAGTACCTTGAGGCTCTGACTGACCTGGTACTCTGAAAAGTTCCAGGGAGCTCCTCTGGGACACAGAAACCCTAAATTGCCAGATTGGTCTCTGGTGGTGGTTTTGGCTCAAGATAGCAAACAGCCTCCCAAACAGAGCCTAGTAGGAAATAGGAGGAACCATTCCTGGTGTGCAGCCTTGATGCAAACCCTTCTGTTTTGGAGGGAGCACTTCTACCCGTTTGGCCTCTGTACCCGAGAAGAGTATCAACAATGCCTGGTAGCCTTTGGCTCCGCTCTTGTCAGATAAGACGGTGGTTGTTAGACTTGCCTGAATTTGCTTCAAAATTACTTAGTGTCAGGGCTGCACAACAACCTAAATTGTGTCAGGCATGTGAAGACAAAAAAAGGCCACAAGGTTCTGATGATGTGTTTAAATAGGACTCACCAGACTGCTTTATCTTTTTATCATTTGTCAGTGCGGAAGAGGAAGCATGTGAAAAATCATTAGAATGAGCAAAGAGGATGAATAAATTAAGTAAATTAGCATGAACAAGGCAGCTCATAATCCAATTGGAGAAGGTGATTATATATCATACTCAGCTAAAGAGAAAACACAGGCAGGAAGAACCCATTGTGGAAACACAAAGTCCTCTGTTTAAAAGAAAATTGTGGGCAGAAAAATTAATTCAGAACAGTATTTTATTAGCAGAATCTAAACTCTAATAGATCTAATCAGTGCAGGAGATGAGGACAGGCACCATGTTATTTTTCAGGATGGCAAAGACATTGTAAACAAGAGGAATGATTGAATATTTTTCACCTTGTTAAACCCCTTAACAAGCTAGCTGATTATATACTGTACTTTTAAAAAGCAGAAGATAGGAAGACAGTCTAGTAGGGGAAAACCAGCTAGTGGATATTGTATTATCTTTAGCAATATTTGCAGATATGTGGTAAAAGCTCCAGTGCTGGCTGCTTTTCAAATTTGAACTGTAGTTTCAGTTACAAAAGTGACACTGTGTTAAACTTCTGAGTCACCACATGAATCATACCTGTAGAGCAATAATATTATATCAACAAAAATGGGAATTTCAATTCAGAATGTGACTTTGCAACACTTACCCAACACCAGTTTGGTTTTGCCTTCATTTTTCTGAAAGTTTTATTTATTTTAGCATTTCTGAATTACTTGAAAAGCCATGATTTATTCATTGGCATACATAGAACCATAGAATCATAGAATGGTTTGGGTTGGAAGGGACCTCTGGAGGTCATCTAGTCCAACCCCCCTGCACTTGGCAGGGACATCCCCAACTAGAGCAGCTTGCCCAGAGCCCTGGCAAGCCTCACCTTGAATGCCTCCAGGGATGGGGCCCCAACCACCTCCCTGGGTAACCTGTTCCAGTGTTCCACCACCCTTGTGGTGAGGAACTTCTTCCTAATGTCCAGTTTAAATCTACTCTTCTCCAATTTAAAACCATTGCCCCTTGTCCTTTCACTCCAGGCCTTTGCAAACAGGCCCTCTCCAGCCTTCTTGTAAGTTCCCTTTAGGTACTGGAAAGTCACTAGTCACATGATGTTGGAAACCTGTGAATGCTGAAACTCTTAATTTGTATAACCACTAGTAAATCTACTAATATTAATAACCATGAAAATCAACACCATCACCATCATGATAGTGTCCAAATGCCAATGGCAACTGTGCTGCAGTCTTCTGTGCGCTGTTTAATAAATCTTGAACAAGACAGTCTTGTCCTTAGCTGTTAGCTCTCTAGTAGAAAAGGTGACAGAAAAGGTAGGTTATCTTGCGGTTTTCTTTGTTNAGATTTCTGCCTTACTTCCCTAGATGTAATAGTAAATAGTTAAATATACAAGAGGTGTGTTACACAAGGTGAATATCATAACAGTAAAAGTAAGGTCATTCCATTTCAGTCAGGCATCCTATTAAATATTGGCTTTTTTATATTCCTGAATCATGACAAGGTCCATATTTTCTATCAGAACCCAGAGCCAAATTCTCAGTGGGATTGGAGCCAGGAGCTTCTGTTAGATTCAGCAGGAAATGTATTTCTTTGCTGGTAAGGATTTGGTTTTATATATTAAGGATATAACAATATTTAGATGAAAAAGTTTTATAAATCTTGAAATGTTTCTAATCATAAGCTCCCTAAAATCATGAGTCAAGCCATGAAAACCTTGAGACTAGCTTTAAAATTGTGTTCCCTGGTCTTTTGCAACTTAGTACACATAGTCCTCTTCCTTCCGTCACAAGTTCCTTTACAAGAAGCAGTGTTATAAACATACTGTATTTTAAAATTAGATCTGAGTCTCTCATACATCCTTCTAATTCCTCTGTCTATAAGAAAAAAACGTTATAATAATCAGCAAAATCTCCCTTTAGCCCAAAAAAGCAGAGTCATCATGTTCAATTGCCTGTCAGCATTAGCCCTAGTCCATGCTATGTGCCAAATTGTTCCCAGTCTTTCTCTGGAAGGCTGTATTTGAAGCAGTATTCACTGCTTCCAAATCGATTACTTGAATAAGACAGATAAGCCCTAACTCACGATGGATATGCTGCTTTATACTACTTTCACAAGTAGTCCTTTTAGTTACTTCTATACAAGTAAATGAGGGACATACAGAATTTGAGTCCAAGAACTGTCCTCTCATGATGCTTGATAGATATCTTGCACCTTGCTATGGTTTTAACCCTTGTCAACACTGCCACAGACAATTTCTAGGCACAGTGTAGGGAACAGCACAGACCAGGAGTGATTCTTAACAGACAGATTAGGCATAGCTGAACTATTTTTTTCTGATGAGACTTTTTCTCAATGTGGACATGAGCCAGACCAAACCAGTAGGTCAGAGAGTCACAATTTCCCATGCATTTTCTTTAGCAACGTAGTTGTAGTCACTGAGATAAACAATCCATTTGAACTATCTAATTCTAAAGGAAAAAGACACAAACATTGTGAGTATTGACATTACTATGCATCCAAATGCTGGAACACTAAACAATACCCTTAAATATCAGTAAAGATTCTTGTTTTGGCATCTTTACCACAGTTAGTACAAAATTCATCAGCTTCCAATTTATTCCAACATTTCCATGAATGAATTGCCATGAGTACGAAAATCTCACACTGCAGAGGAGCTCTTCGTGAACATCAGTCATCTGCTTCTTCACTCCTCTGTTGTTCAGTTGTCAACAAAAAACTTTTAACCATGAGTGTGAAAATATGAATATATCATTCTAAGTCCTTCACTGGTGTGGAGAGTCCGTCATCTTTCTGGGTAATGTCCTCCCTCATTCAGCTTATCTTTGAAGATAGGACTTGTCTTCTTTAAGGACTGTTGCTGCAATTCACATTCACTATTTCTTATTCTACTGAACATGGACAAACAGAACTGTTTATTTAATTTCATCTTTGAAGCTACCTTTTATGTATTGGAAGGCAGTTTTTAGATCATCTCTTTAGCCCCTATCAGTCTTTTCAAGATAAGGCAAACCCATTTTTCCAAGCTTGCAGGCTTATTTTAAAATTTTCATTTCTTTCTTCTGGATGTTCTTTAATAGATCCACATCTTGCCTGAAGAGTGGTGTCCTGTCGAAAGCTTATCAGCCCCGAGGAGAAGATTACAGCTTGGACACAACATTCCCATTTACAGAGCTCAGAGTAATAGTTGCTTTACTGTAGCAAACTAAAGTTTCCTCACTGAATTATTTTACATGGTCATTTTATTGTTGATGTACTTAGAGGATGTGCTTGGTTGTTTACTCCTGCCTATGTCCCAAAATTTCTGATTTTGCTCCTACCTGCATTGTACTATTGCATTTGTTCCTAATAAATGAAGGCATTTTTTCCTCTGTATGATGCCTACCAAGTGTTACGTTTTGAAAGACATCATCATTTTTCCAAGTCACTATTCCTACCCTTCAGTGAGGCAGTTCATGACAGGATATTTACTTCATTAAAATACTTGCAGAGCACATTTTTATTATGCTTGTTTTCCAGAAGGCCCTTCTGAACAGTTAATCGAAGACTTCTTCCCTGAAAACTTTATTTTTCTCTCCTCATACCCCTGTAAATCAAGAATTTAGTATTTATTGATTTTGGTCACCCAGATTGCCTTCCACTTTTATTTTTCGAACTAGCTCTTTTCCATTAATCAGGACCCAATCTACAAAAGCCTTCCTCCTTCTGCTTTCCCTGCTATTAGTATCAATTGATGTCACTGATAAATTTGAATAAACCTTTCTCCTTTTACATTCCTATATTGACTGATGCATGGATAGTTTAAGTACCCCATCGATACTAATTACTGTGCATAGGACAAGTCTATGAGTTAAAAGCTCAAGTCTCAGGGTTTTGTTCTAGCACACAGCTTGCTTCCAGAAACATCAGAGCAATGGCAGCTGGATACTGCTAACCATCCCTAAAAGAGTCACTAGATACTCTTTCCTTTGTTTTTTCTAGGAAAAGGTGAACCTCCAATATTTTGAGGCATCAGGTATTCTTCTTCATTTGTATAAGTTGTCTTGTTGAAGGAAGCCAAAAGCATAACTGGGAACAGGGGATGGTGTGCTGACATTTTCATTGGATGGTTGCTGGGGTGCTTCAGGATGAGGAGAGGGGGAAGGATAGAAAGATATAAAGGGACAAAAGCAGAGCTAATGGAAGAAAAAAAGAAGAGGGGAAAAAAAGAAAGAAAGAACAAAATAGGGGGAGCTGAGAGATCAAAAGATAAAAATAAGGAGTAAATAAACATTTTCTTCATAACGATACTCACACAAATAAAATAACTCAAATGGAAGATCCTTGATTCAGTCCCGAATGACCCATGGGACGCAACTTTTCCCTTCACTTTCTGTCCTTTTTGTGTGGGCACACTATTAAATCTCTCACTCAGCCTTCAAAGAGTTTGCACCAAGTGTCTTTAGAGATTCCTAGAAATCAGTAATTTCTCTTCTTCATTTTTTTTCCACAGGCCTCAGATAAATTAAATTGTGCTTCTGTTAATATTTTAAAATAGTTTGGCATCCATAAGCATCTGAGTCTGAATCTTCACTCACCGACACTGCAGTCTCAGTAGTCTAACACATGAATGGACAGGAGTCCTTGACAAAAAGAGGCTAAAACTAATCTGAACAAATTTATTGCAGAGTACTGTGCATTGTATGTGGAGTTGAAGGAGCAAGTCAACAAGTAAGTCATCCTTATCAAATTCTCTATGTGGGCTAACATAAATTTGCTCAAAACTCTGCAGAAACCTAGGAAATTGTGTCTAACAGGCCACTGTATAATTTTACAGCAGTCTGCTAACATGTAACTGCTAGTTGTGCCAATATCTTATGGTTTGTTTCTCATGTACTTAAAATACAATTATTGTAATTAATTACAATATTGTAATTTCTCCAGAGGTATACAAACAATGTGGAAGAAATAAACAGAGTATACTTATGCCAAACAGAAAACAAGGTAATTCAGGGAAGATTAAAAATGCACCAAAAAGAAATTTAAGCACACAAAACCAGAGACTAAGAATAATAGGTCTGGCAATGAACGAGGCAGTCAGCAAAGGGAGATAGAATATTTTTGGTTAGAATAGCTCTGTCTTTCTAGTGTCAACGTCTCACATCTACTGTCATACACTAATGAGAGCTGAGGCTGCTGCAATGCTGACCCAGCAATAGGTAGATGAGTCATAATGATATTGTATCTGCGTATGGAAAGGTGTCATAGCTATCAGCTAAATCTTCAAGGTAAAACAGTTTAGGATCCTGTGCTTCAAGAAATGAGCACCTCCACCCTGAAATAAGAAAATTGTTATTAACTCTAGGACTGAGTAAAGGGAATAGAAAAATATGTTTTAAACCCCATCCAGCCCACCACCAAAAATTCCATAGTTGCCTGTTATTTAGAAGTTGGAGCTCTACTGTCCCAAAATATGCTATGGATTAAGGAACAGATAACTCCCATATACCCAAAATAAGATGAAGAAGTAGAACCCACCACATTCCCTGGTGGTGGCTTTCTTTCTCTACTACTTGCTAGACTCAGTCTTGATCAAGTTGCAAATCTTGGTAGGTTTTTCCAAATATGACCACTCATAAGCTCTACAAACTGTTCCTTTCTACTTGATGACCTACTCCAGACAGAATGCAGGTGCCTTGTAGGGACATCTGCAGTAGAATTTCAATAATTAGATGAGATTTGGAAAGCAGTTTGGACATAGCTCTACCCATTGCAGGGCAACGGGCTAACTCAGAATTAGTCTTCTGGCTCTTACGGAATCACTAAACTTAAATCCTCCACTTATAGGTACTTCATGCTGTATCTACAAAAGTTAAACAATTCCTCCACTTTTTAATTTTCAGAGAACACTGGCACTTGAGAAACAGAACACACCCTAAGTAGAGCAAATACAGCCCAGTATTCCAGGTATATCCAGGTTTCATCATTACTTGTGACAACTGGAAAATGCCCAATTCTAGCTCAACATTCCATTCCTGGAATACAATCAAACATACTGTTAAACTGCTAGAAGAGTCATTGGGATTGTTGTGGCCAACTAGCCAAACCCTAACAAATCTGCAGATATGATCTGGCAGTTAGCAGCTGAGTTTGAGAATCAGTTTCAACAGATAAGGTGCATGTCACCACCCTTTTTTGGAGGCTAAAGAAGATGTAATGACACAAATCTTGCTGAATAATGCCAGCTGGTCATCCAGTGAGAGATCAGCCTTACATGCACTTGCTGGACTAGAAGCAGCTTTCATTGGATTTTTCCCCAATATAGCTGCTAGAGCAGGACGCAACTCAAATGTCCCAGCACACAGGATGATGTCTGAAACTGATTCTTTTTAATATACTTCCTTAAAAAACAATGAGGCATCCAGCCAAGAGGAGAAAAATCTGTCACCACAGCACAAAAGTAGTGAATATAAAACAATGAAGAGTTGATGAGTTTGTCAATAGACCCACTACTGGCCAAGGCTGAGCCCATCAGTGATGGTGGTAGCACCTTTTAGATAACATATTTAAGAAGGGGGGAAAAAAACACATGACAGCATCTTCAGCCACAGGAGTGAGAATATGTGACAGAAATAACTCTGCAGACACCAAGGTGAGTGAAGAAAGAGGGGGAGAAGGTGCTTCAGGTGCTGGAGCAGAAATTTCCCTGCAGCCCATGCTGAAGACCATGCTGAGTCAGGCTCTCCCCCTGCAGCCCATGGAGAAATCCATGTCAAAGCAGATAGATGTGTTCAAAGGAGGCTGTGACCCTGTGGGAAGCCCAAATGGATCAGGGTTCTGGCAGGACATGTGGCCCTTTGAGGCACCCACACTGGAGCAGTGTGTTCCTGAAGGACTGCAACTCATGGAAGGGACTGAGGCTGGAGCTGTTCGTAAGAACTGTAGCCTATAGGAAGAACTCATGTTGAATAAGTTCATGAAGAACTGTCTCCCATGGGAGAAACCCCACAATGGAGCTGGGGAGAGTATGAGGATTTCTCCCCATGAGGAGGAAGGAGCAGCAGAGACAATGTGTGATGAACTGACTGCAACTCCCATTCCTTTCCCCATGTGCTGATGGAGAGAGAGAAAATCAGAAGTGGAGCCTGGAGAGAAGGGAGGGATGGGAGGAAGGTGTTTTAAAATTTATTTATTTATTTCTCATTCTCCTGCTCTGATTTGATTGGTAATAAATTAAACTGATTTACCCAGGTCAAGTCTGATTTGCCTGTGACAGTAATTTCTGAGTGATCTCTCCCTGCCCTTATGCTAACCCACAAGTCTTTTGTTCTATTTTCTCGTCCCTGTCCAGATGAGGAGGGGAGTGATGGAGTGGATTTGATGGTCACTTGACATCCAGCCAGGGTCAATCCACCTCACTAGCTACTTCAGCAAGTATTAACCACAAATTTCCCGTGTATCTTTCTCTGCTCTCAAGATTCTTCCCAGATTTATCTCCTTTCCAAAACTCCAAACCAATTTTTACCACTGGATGCTCATTTTGTTTCCTCAGCTCCCTCCAGTCCTCTCCCTAGAGGATGTAAAAGGCAAAGTTATATTGGGGTATGATGGGAGGCAGAGGAAGGGGCAATAAGAGCTGAGGGAGAGGGAGAGGTGTTGGGGTGGGAGGCAGAAAGGGGGAAATCCATTTTTTTACCAGTCTTAGTTTTAAAGGGGTACTTGAAAGTGAACAGAGAAGGGATTTTGCAGATACGGTCAGGAATGCTTGATCTTATACCTAGGGACAAGAAACAGGGAGAAAATTGAATTAATGGAGGACAAAAGGGTAGTGGACAGATGAAAGAATCCCAGCAGAAGTTTTTTTATTTATATGGAGCCTTGTAGGGTTTTTGAGATCTACCAACAGACTTTACAGTAAATTACTTCCTAGCCAGTGATGCAGTGTCTCTACAGTTTCCTCCAACTAGGATGTAAATTCTACGGTGGGAAATGTTGGTCTGAATGAAGTAACCACTGTCAGTCTTCCTAAAGTTGGATGGTACATCCCTATTTGTAGTGTCTGCAATGCCTTGATTCAATTCAGAAAAATGAAGGAACATGGGAAGAGGAAACAAATTTATAATACCTGCTATGAGTTACTGGAGTGGAAAGAAAACCCTCTTCATCTGCTTTCGTCCTCAAGTGTGTACATCTTCTCATTCATGTAACAGATGACTCTGAACTGTGCTCAGCACAGGCTGCTTTAGGCAGCAGGAAATTATTTTTGTAGCCCTCGCTAAGCATTGGCAGATTCTTTGTCAAACACCACAGGAAAAAATTACTGTTACTGTAAAGGACACACATACAAAAATTACTGTTAAAATAACCATTCCTTCTCTTCCTTCTTTTTTTTTTTTTTTTTGAATTCCTAAAATTGAAAACCACAGGCTCTTCAAGGCTATCCTAGTTTGCTGTGACCAGGATTGTCCTTAACTGAGGACAAAATGCAGAGATGTAGCAATGCACAAAGGGAATAAAGATTCCCTCTTTAGGAAACACCAAGCTCAAAGATGCTTTCCTGCAGAAGAAGGACACTCAGAACATTGACATCCTTGCTAAATAAGTAACTGGTAATTGACAAAATTTATAGTAAAATATTCTGCAGAAACTCAGTATTTAAAAATAGAGCCAAAAGAAATATTCAATATGCAAACAGACCTTTGTGGGTGAGTCTGTGAACTCCAGACTTCATTATTCAGGAGAAAAAGTTATGTCTAAAACTAGGTCTGTAAGTTACAAAATAAAGTTCAGGGATTTTTTTTTGTTGTTATTTTTCATTGAAAGTACTTCTTTTGCAGAAATTAAAATCATGACCTTGATGTAACTGAACGCTAAATAAATTATAATCTGAGTAGAATTGTCAAATGTTTCTAAAAGGTTTAAGTGCCTATTTGTCATTTACTCTCAAGCAGCATTTGGGTTCTTTTTATAGCTCCAGCTAGGATAATCAACAAATATAACAACTAAAACCAGTTTCTGTCCAATTTTAGGACTACTGTGAAGTGAGTGAAACTCATTAGTCCAGTAGGGATTTTTCAAACTGCTAAATAATATACCCTCTGGCAACACATTCATTAAGAAAGTGGTAGGGGAGGACAGACTGTCTGTAATGAGTAAGAAGTGATTATTCATTATTCTAAATACACAAAGTTTTATTTATTCTTCAAGTTAACACAAATAAATATCTATACTTTTCAGGATATTTCTTGCCCTACTCATCTCTCCCCAAGTGTGCAAGGTGTTTTACAAACAAACGTTTTCTTACTGTTAAAGCAGTGTCATGTGGAGATATTAATGTGAACTGTGAACAAAAGAGCAGCAGTTTTGCTGTGCTAGTGCAGGGCTAATTAGTGCACGCAGAGCACTGTGTCAATGCCACTAACAACTTTGTACAGCTCCAGTACTGTAAGTAGCATATTCAGACTCAACTTGGGTTCTCCACACAAATCTGTACTCTTTTGGCATGTATCCTACCCAAAGAAAGCAATCAGACTGAGCTGGATAAAGAGAGGTAGCATAGATCAGATGAATTATGTGCACTATATTCCCTTGCCATACACAAAGGCAGCAATCCTTCACCCAGTTTCACAGAGAAGGTCTAGGGGAGAGGGAAGGAAGAAAATGAAGGAAAAAAATAAAAGGCTGGAAAGCGGGATTATTATTGGTTGTAGCAAGGTTGGGGTCAGTCTGTTTTCCCAAGTTACAAGAGATAGGATGAGGAAATAGATTCAGTTTGTGCCAGAGGAGGTTTGGATTGGATATTAGGAAAAAATTCTTTATTAAAAGGTTTGTAAAGCACTTGAACAGGCTTTCCAGGTAAGTGATGGAGTCTTCATCCCTGGAGGTACTCAAAATATGCACAGATGCTGAGTGGTACTGAGGGGCATGGTTCAGTAGTGACCTGGCAGCATTGAGTTAATGGTTTGACTTGATGATCTGAAAGGTCTTTTCCAACCAAAACAATTCTATAATTCCATGATTATCTTAGCAAGTCTTAAACTATTTTACTTACTTAATACAAAGCAGAGACTGCTGAAGGTAGACAGAGTAAGTTTTAGATAATGTAAGTAGATGGTTCAAAAAATAAATTAATCAGTTGATTTCTATGTCCACTAGAAATAGGACAAGAATTAACTGACTTATTTAGTAGCAAGGGGCATAAAATATTACGAAGATCTTTCTATCTCAAACAATAGTTACATATTTTTAACAGATTATTGAAGGCAGCCCTCAACTCACCATCACTGGAGCCAATCAGATAAACAGCCAATTAGATAAAGGGCCAATTAGATAAAGGGCCAATAATCAGGGTGATTAAGGAGCAGATGACTTTGTATTGGGCTGAAATAGACAATACACATACTTTCTGATATCAAACTGAATGCTTTTGAAGAGGAAGAGTGAAGCACTGATTTCCCTGAATCAACAGAGAAATTGCTGGGTCCAAACCCTGACAAATTTAACAAATAATTGCATAAATGGTTCTGTGTAGCATGCTCTTCTCTAGTTCCCACAGGTAGCAAAATGTCATTGCTACTTATTAATAGAGTTCCTTTTTGTGCACTTACATAAGGGTTTTTTTCTGTGAAACAACAGGAAAACTTCAGTGAGCATTTGATGAGATGTTGGTACCATAGGTCTCAAATTCTAGACAACACTGATGGTCTGCATTTGGCATTTATAGAAGGAAGAGAATTTGCAGGAAAGATAGGGATGAGCAGTTGTGAAAAGAAGCAAATAGCTGAGTTGTAACATTTTGACAACAATCCCTTTTTCCCATTTTTTATTAGCTAGCATTAATTTTTCTTCCATGTAACAAGCACATTTATAGCCCAAACAATCCCTGTCTTGCATATAGGAGAAATTTTGAAAGAATATACCTGCTAAACCCTCAAATATGCTATCTACATTGCTCTTGCCAAACATATGCATGTATATGAGAAGGCTTTTATGATTGCACATATTGACAGATTAATATACTGCTGGTTGCTTATTTATTTACTCATTTGGCCATTTTTATATACAGTCATATATGCTATAATTTTATGGGTAGTGCTGTGACTTGAAGACCTAGTCGTCAGGAGAACTGAGAGTTAACATCTACTGAGCCAATGTGCAGGGGGATGATACATATACACAAAATTTTGCTTCTTTCTTCTAGATAGCACATGTAAACTAAACACATCCTACTGATAACCTCAGAAGAAGGGATGCCATCTCCTATAAGTACTTGACTAGTTTCAGAGGGATACCAAACCGTTGAAAGTACCACTCAGTGAGAATGTGTTTATCCCAAATGGTCACTGACAGTCAAGCTGCATTAATATAAATGTAATATCCATATATAAATGCTTCCTTATCCAAACAAGCAAATGTGTAGGCAAACCATCACCTGTTTTCCATCATCTAAAACTTTGTTAAAAAACTCTTATAAGAACTTGAATTTGAATTCCAATACTTAATTACATACCAAGTTTAATTTCCTTCTGTAACTACATTTCGAAGTAGTAAGTTGCTGAAATTGTGATGAAAGGCTAATCTTCACACACATTTAACATATGCCTGTCTGACCTGAAATCAGCTCAGTCAGAATTGAAAATTGGATATTGACATCAAATTTGGGTATAAGTACTGACAAGCTTAATTTTTGTCATTAGTCATTCTCCTTTGTTTCTTACTTTTTAATGTGTTATTTCCTTTCCTACTTCAACATAGACTATCTCACTTTCTTCTCCCATTCTCTCATTTGTCCCTGTTTCCTTTTCCTCTATGTTTTGTTTTTATTCCTCCTTCATTACCTTAGTCCTTCTCCTTTCAAAAGCGTACTCCATTTTTCAGTTATATCATTATGTAAACCTGACCAACAAGCAGGAGACCAGGCTAGAAATACAACATGGAAATCCCTGATAAGGCAGGCTAGAATGAATATTTGTATTACATTAATGTCTTTTGTATTATAATAAGAAAAATATCTTATTATGTTACTGAGTACAATAAGTAGTATTTTACCAGCTACTACACTGGTCGCTAATCCAACCTGAAGGTCATATACTCATCATCTGTTAGCTTTTGCTATGTGTTTCTGTATTATATTGATAACCCAGCTTCTGAACCAATCTTTTACTTCCTTTTTCAGTTTATATTGTAATTAAGGGTCTGATTGAAAAAGAAAGAAAGGATAAAGGATAAAGGAAAAAGGAAAAAGGAAAAAGGAAAAAAGCAAGGGAAGGTGAGGGAAGGGAAGGTGCAGGAAAGGAAGGGAAGGTGTGGGAAGGTGCAGGAAGGGAAGGTGCGGGAAGGTGCGGGAAGGGAAGGTGCGGGAAAGGAAGGGAAGGTGCGGGAAGGTGCAGGAAGGGAAGGTGCGGGAAGGTGCGGGAAGGGAAGGTGCGGGAAAGGAAGGGAAGGTGCGGGAAGGTGCAGGAAGGGAAGGTGCGGGAAGGTGCGGGAAGGGAAGGTGCGGGAAAGGAAGGGAAGGTGCGGGAAGGTGCAGGAAGGGAAGGTGCGGGAAGGTGCGGGAAGGGAAGGTGCGGGAAAGGAAGGGAAGGTGCGGGAAGGTGCAGGAAGGGAAGGTGCGGGAAGGTGCGGGAAGGGAAGGTGCGGGAAAGGAAGGGAAGGTGCGGGAAGGTGCAGGAAGGGAAGGTGCGGGAAGGTGCGGGAAGGGAAGGTGCGGGAAAGGAAGGGAAGGTGCGGGAAGGTGCAGGAAGGGAAGGTGCGGGAAGGTGCGGGAAGGGAAGGTGCGGGAAAGGAAGGGAAGGTGCGGGAAGGTGCAGGAAGGGAAGGTGCGGGAAGGTGCGGGAAGGGAAGGTGCGGGAAAGGAAGGGAAGGTGCGGGAAGGTGCAGGAAGGGAAGGTGCGGGAAGGTGCGGGAAGGGAAGGTGCGGGAAGGGAAGGGAAGGGAAGGGAAGGGACACACTAATGCCAATGAGAGTCTTTTTTTCCCCACTATGTCTGCGCAGTCTAATTCATTGCAAAGTATTTGTCTTTCCATATCCTATTGTTTCTTCAGGTATTGAAATTTGCTGTATCATTTTTCAAGGGTTTTAAAATTGCCTTTGCAAATTAAAAAATAGAACCAATAACTGTCAAAGAGGCACTATATATTCCAGGTCAGTCAGGAATAATAACACTCTGGGAACGTATGATCATCTTTAATTTGGAAAGCTGTCTGAAATTAAACACATTAAAGACAAAATTCTGACCTAGTTTTATCATGCTGAAGTGATTAAATGTTCACTGCTTTCCTTTATAATATCAGCCTTTCTGGATATTTTCCACTATGAAAACAATTTCCATGCAAGAAAAATGTTGAGTTTAAGCTATGGTTAAGGAGCTTGACAGAAACAATTACCTTTAGTGAAATTATACTTTTTTCACTATTGGTCCAATCCTGTTCAATGTTTAATAATAAAGAATGCTCAGCTCTTCTCAGAAAACATACACAGATTGTTTCCTAAGAATAAATGTCCAATTTATGTGCAATCATCAGTATCAACGCTCTGAGAAATTAACTATTGCTGTTGTACTACAGAAAACATTTTTCAAAGTTTTATTTTTGTCCTTTACTTAAAAAATTCTTTAGGTCTTTTAGTAATGCTTTTCAAGCTCTTGTTTTTACTTTAGTATCTCAAGAGAGGTGTTGATCTGTTTTTTTGTCTGCTGAGTTACTCTGGACCCACAAAAGGTCTGAAAGCATTGGCATATGATGCCTAAATTCTGTAGTAAATATGTTTAATGCATATACAACATCAGAAGAAAGACCACAAAAAAATACGTAGAGAGAATATGTAACCTGTGTTCAACAAAGATCTAGCCAGACTAGGTCACCGACATTGCCTTGTCTAGGTATGCTAAACAAAGAAGGGGCACTACCTCTCATCCATTTGGAGTTCAGTAAAATACTGACATCATCTGAAAACATTACAAATACAGTTAAGTACAATGCCATATGAAGAACCATTAATGACAGTAAAGAAAATGGGAACTAATACTTTAGCTCTGAGGTGAGTAAAGAATTGACTAGTAGAGAAGTACTGAAAGGAAGAGTTTAGTCTGATTAGAAGTAACAAATGGTTGGCCTTGGACCAATCTTGTTAATTTTTTGTAAATAACAAATGGTTGGCCTTGGACCAATCTTGTTAATTTTTTGTAAATAACCTTGGCTTAAAAAAAAATATATTCTTAAGACTAAAAGCTAAAAGGCATTGTCAATACTGAAGAGGATTAAATTATTTCACAAAAAGAACTGCATGGCCCTGAGGATGGGAGTAAGTGTAATTAAATTAAATTAAATTTATAATAAAAAGAGGAAGGTCATTGGGGACTGTGAACAAGATTTTTTACTATTGACTAGGAGCTCATCAGTTAGAAGTGACTGAAAGAGACAGACACAGGTGTACAAGCTGATCATAAAATCATAGATCACAGGATGACTATAAGCAAGGAAGGGACAGCAAGTGTGGAAAAACTCAAATGCCATCCTGCAATTCATCAGTCAAGGTTTTTCTAGCTGAAATAGTAAAGCAGTAATTCCACTACACTAAGCCCTGATGAGACTTAATTTGTAATAGTGTGTACAGTTCTGGTCATTTATTTTCAACGAAGACATGAAAATGGAATAGTCATAGAGAAGGATCACTAGGATAATGAGAGGAACTGAGAGCTTATCAGACAAGAGAAGAATTCACCTTGTAATCCAAAGGGATGTGAGTGCTGCCTATAAATACACCAGTGTGAAGACATGAGAGAAAAGAGTTATTTAAACTCAAGGAGAGAGTTTACACAGTAATAGAGGTTCATAAACTGGCTGCTAATGCAGTAAGATACAAACCAAGGGAAATTCTGAAATCATCTTCCAGGTGAAGTACCAGGGAAAAAAGTCCAACTTCTATCAATATACTGTTTGAAACATTTATGAAAATAAATATATAACACTGTGTCCATAATGTCAGAGGGTTACATTTGAAGACCAAGAAACCATTTCCAATTCTGTATTTCCAATATACCAAGCTTGAGCACTTTCCAAGGTTTCCAATACTGCCTCTGAAGGCATGAGAATTTCAAGAATAAATATTGGATATGGTTTATTAAGCTTACAAATCTAAGAGAGAAGAGAAAGAATTTGTATGAAAAGTACAAGTTGCCTTCTAAACAATGTGAAATTGTTCAGATTGTCTAAATAGAACTGTCAGTATAGACAAAGGTTTCTGACAATTTATGGCAGCCTTCAAGAGGTTCTCTATCTTGCAGGATTATGGTAAATACTCTAGGTTTCACTGTAATCCACAGAGCTCTTTCAGATTTCAGAAAGCTTTGAATTTATAAGTATTTTTATATAAATATCTACTAATAAGCTATAATATCAATATCTATAAATATATCTAAATATGTTTATTAAAAATGAGAAAAATAAATTCAGTCAAAGTTTATGTTCATGAAGGAGAGAGAGAGTTTATAACTTTATGCACTGCCTTAATTATATTTTAACTCAAACAAATTAAAGCTAAGTATTCCAGCATGTCATTCATGGAGAAAATCTTATTCACAAGGCTGCTCTCTTCATGATGGAGTCTTGCACATATTCAAATTCATCATAGTTTTCTTAGTCTCGAATTCTTATTTTCATGGAATACATTCATAATTAACATTTAATCATAGGGACACCTGTTGACATACTGGAACAGTATAATAACTAAGCAGGATTTAACAATAAATTAAGATATTTTAAAGTGGAAGCAGTTCTTCATTCCCTTCAAAACAATACTCACTGTATCACAAAGTTACAGAGCATGGAAATACTTCAACTCCCAACACACACATCCATATTAAAAGAAAGGGGGGGCAAAATCAACTTTTATATTAGAAGTATTTATGAAATAGGTAGGAAGAAATAGGTAAAATATTGTTTGGCAAATACAGGTAATGGGTAGTTGTGTTTGAAGCTGGCCTGGACAAACAAGATTAATTTGTCTCAATTCCTTAGCTCCACTGGACTCTTCCAGTGTCAGCTACTCTCTAGTTCTAGAGTAGCTAACAGGAAAGAGCCTTTTTGTTTTGAAAATAAATTATTATTGGATATTCATCTTAGCAGAGTACATGTTTTAGACTAGAAATATGTTAGTTTCTCACCTAGACAAATTTTAGTCACAGATCATTCATAAATACTACAGTGCAAAACACTGCCTGGATACTAGCTTATCACTGTTGGAGCCTGAAAGATTATTATAATCTCCTATCAGACCATTGCCAGGAAGGTCAAATAGCTAAACAGTTATCCCCCCTCACTGTTAGAAGAGGCTTGACCACAACAGATAGTATAAACTGTCAGAGGGAGTTTTCTAAGAGTCTTCAATGTGAAAATGAAGCTAGACTATAATGCTAGAATGAAGACATAGCAATTAAAATAATAGTGTCTCCCTCAGCATTCCCCTCTTAGTTCTCACACCCCAAATTCAGTCAGAACTTCTCTGAAAGTAGTTTTAACACACTTGTAGAGATCATAGAAAAAACCATTTTAAAAAATAACCCAACCTCCAAAACAATAAAAGCTTTTAAAGTTTGATTAGAGAGGGGAGGGGAAATGAAGGTGAGCAAAAAAAATACATAGTTTCTGAAATAAGGAACCCTGCTTAAGTGCCTGAAATGCCTGTAAAATAGATTCAGGCCCCAATCAGAATTAAAACACTGCTCTCATATTTTCTAGGCTTATTTAAATAGAGACCTATTTATAATAACATAGTGTATCAGTACTCATCTCTATGTTAAAAGCAATGATTTGGCAAAAGTAAGAAGCCAGAAGATAGAAAACATGGCTTAGGACTGTCAGATTTATGACACTTACTACTGCTGGCAGATCACTTTTCTTTTTAAACTGCAGCATATACCAAGTTGAGGTGAAGCATCCCTACAGTAGACTCTGCCTGGATGATGCACAGATATTAGTAAATGACAGTAATTTATTGGGAAACATTTGAGGTCTCTGCTGAATCAGGGCTCTGTCATACTGTGGGACCTTTAAATCACTATTGCTCACCTGGTGAATTAAAAGGTCTAAATTCTGGTCATTTAGGGTTTGCAAAGAAGTCATTGACATGCTTGTGTCTATCTTTAGCATCTAGGTCAAACCACAGCTGAGATAATTGCAGGATGAAGTATCCCTTGTTACTGGCTCATAGTAAAAATTGCTATGTTCATTAACAATCAGACATTTTGTGTTCAGTTCAGCATTTGTGTCTATGCTTTTTTCTCTCAGTCTAAAATAGGTTTTATCCTAACAAAAAAGTATTACTTTATTCCCTGGGTATGAAAGGATATAAATGTATTTATTTATTGGTGTATTTTTAGCTGGATCTAACTTGGGTGCTTACATTGTTGTCTAACCTATTATTGCAATGCCTCATAACACTCAGACTCAAGCAGCTTTGTTTTCACAACTATGCAAGTTTATTCTTGTAACCCTGCAATAAACACACAGGCAAATATTAGGGAAAAAAAAATGAAATGACCCAACCATTGCAAACTCAGCAGCCTAATTCTCACTTCTTTTGTGCTATGAGTGGAATATCCACCACAGGAATACATCACTGTAGAACGAGATGGACATGTGTGAGCGTATATATCAGCAGTGATGCAGGCTTCTTGTAATGCAAACCTAATGTATATCTCAACAATAGTTTTGGCCTCTGTCTGAAATGTGAATTCAGGAGCACTGAAGACCCAAATCTGCGCATAAACCCTTGCAGCATCAATGTCAGGATGAAACTTAGTACAAAGCACAAGTCAGAATGGAAACTTGAGTTCATCCAATGGATGGCAATTTCACATGTTCTGGTCACGTGTTAATTTCAACAATGAGTGTGTATTTGTCATTCTATCCAGAGTCAGTCTATGAATCTGTCTGTCTCCCTAACAGCTATGCCTGATTTTCCCTTCTTTATGTCTGAAAGACACTGATAAAATTTACGCTTGCAGTCATGCACATATCCAGTTAGAGAGGTGGCACCAATTAAATATTGGACATCACAGTTATCCATTTAACAAGTATAATTACACTCTATCTGCCCGTGCATAGAAGCAGGAGTCTCTTGAAACTTGGTTGAGGCAGGCATGTTTTAAATGGAACAAATAACTTATCAGAGCCTCTTCCTCTCTAGAGCAGTCCTCAGTGAGATTTTAAAATTGAATAAATGAGATCTTGCTCACCAGGTGGGTTTTTGCAGGCTGTGGTGTTGGTTTTTGTAGTTCTAAAAAGGAAGTGATAAGCCTTCTGTATTGAATGTGAGTGCTCTAAAGACAGGAGGATAGATGACTGAAAAGAGAAATCCCCACGGTGAGGGATTTGTGAGATTTGGGAGAAAATCTGCATCACAATACTGTGCTATTTCCCACAGGGAATGAGCCCAGAGAAATTCTCAAAAGAAAGGCACTATTCCAGCACTGATACTTTCTTTACAAGTGATAGACAGGAGACAAATCAGGTAGCAGTGCAGACAGGTATCTTCTTTATTGTATTCCTTGATACAGGAAAATCTGTGAAGTCTAAGACACCAATTTCAGCCCCATTGCACTTAAGGTTTATATGCAGAATACAACTGCAAGTTGGGGGCATCTTGGAAAAATCCATAGGTGAACAGGGCTCACTTACTTTCAGAGCTTTCTAGCAGTTTGTCAGACTTGCAAGCTTAGCACAAGTCCATAGAAGCAAAAAATAAAACTGTCACAAAAAAGCTGTATTTTAGGACTTAAAAATAGAAGCTGAGATATTTTAACTATTCAATTAACTGGGCCTGTAGGATTTGCTTTGTGAGCATTTTATTTCTTAATCTACACTGCCCTTCTCTCACCTCTGAATAACTTTTTACTCTCCTCCTTTTCATCTGTCACTGACTTAGTAAAGGAAGCAGAAGACTGTGTGAGTCGCAGGACCACCTCTGTTGCCATTGAAAGCCGTTATGTGTGGTGAGAGCATTAGAGATTCAGAAGTAAATTGCACAGTTGGTTCAGAGCACAGTGAAGCATTTACTTGCAATTCAGTTGGGTGGAAAAAAGAAGTCACACTCCAAAAGAGACAGAGAGCTTTCTCTGCTTGAAATTATTGAATAATTTGTTCAAAACACAAATCAGACCGTTAGAATGAAGGTTACGATCTTCAGACAGAGGTCATGAAGAAAAGTACAGGGCTAATAAATATATTTTTTCTTTTCTCTTTCATTGGCTATTAAAATGCTTGTTTTTTCTAAAAATAAGTCACAATCAATCATTTTTACATCACCTTCATTGAGGATTATTTCTACTAAGTGTAAATGGATTTGAAAGTACTATCACATAGAAACTACAAGTCATGCAAAATGTCTCTTAAATAATGAAGCCAAAATGAAGATATATCACATAAGTCTATTGAAAACTCCATTTGCTTCGAATATTTTGTGAAAAACAAGCTATAGTATGCATTCTGGTTTACTACACAAACAGGTACCTGACAGAACCCAGATCAATGCAGCCACTGTGCAGTAGGTAACATGTAGCTATAAAGTAAATTATTAGCTTTCAAGCACTCGGTGCAGAGCATTTTCAAAGATAGTTTATCTAGGGACCCACTAACCCCCCAAACAGGAGCTGAATACATGGTACAGACGAGCAATCATGAAGGGAAACCATCTCTCCCCAGTCTTACTTCAGCAAAGCAATGATCTCAGCCTGTGCCTTCCTCCTCCTCTCATGCTCGCTATGTTCTCCTCTTCTATTTTAAACAATGCTTTTTTTCTCCATCCTGTGTAACCTCTTCTACAGAGACCATATCTCACGTACAATGCAGAATAAATTATCTCAAATACCTTTCAGATCTGTGTGCTTTCTTCATCACGATATTTGCTAGCTACTCAAAACAACTACGAATTGCAGAATCACCACGCCAAATTCCTTGGTACTAGCCAATAGAGGCTTAAAATGCTTAATCCACTGTTGTCTATGGTAAGCCTTTGTTATTAGCCTGTGAAAGGATCATTATCAGTCAGCAATTTGATTTAGCTCTCCTTTCCAACATTTTTGGGTGTTTTTCACCTTATGGGAAACAATTGGTTGGAGTTGTTAAGCTTCTTTTATGCAGGGCTAATAATGTTTTGTATGTCTAGTTGTCCTCTGAAAAATCTACTGTGGAGAAACATGATCCTGGTCTTGTGTAAAGCACCAAAGTCTCTCTCTCAAAGGAAGAATTATACTTTTTGTATAATTTTTTTTCACAGATCAAAGATAAAACACTGCATCTCTTTTTTTTTTTTGTTTTGCTTGGTGAATAGCATAATTTTCTCACTTGTTTCTGGAAACAAAAGCTCCAAAATTTTGAAATAGAAATATAACAGAATGTAGGCATTATATACTCATAGATACATTAATTCTGTTTTATTTTCTATAGTCTGGCATTTGGGATTAACTCTTTGTAGTATCAAAAGCCAGATTTTCATTTACTCAGGAATTTTCAAAGCATTATAGGATTAGTTCATGCAAATTTCTGATAAGAGTGTATTAATAATTATGAGGAAAGACTGTATTAGAGTCAGTAAAACAAATATTTAAGGTATCCCTAAAACCTTGTAACAAGTCTGAAAGAGAGTAAGCATTATCTGTACATTAAAAAAACACTATCAGTCAATCTGCTATCCACGAAAATTTCCACCTCAATGATATCTAATTGTATATTCAAATACAAGCCTTCCAAATAACAGAAATGCCATACTTAAGCAGAAATATACACATATTCCCTTCTCAGCCAAAGGTGACTATAATATGCAGGATGTACCCCTTAACCTCCTTAAAGTTTGAGGAGAGTTGTAACATTTCTGGTCTTTCCTATCCTAACAGCAAACAAGAAATATGGTGCAGGTCTGCATTTAACAAGAGATCAGTCTTAGGCTTTCAATAAAACATTTCCAGGCACTGTCTCTCTCATCAGGCACATCTCACTCAGCCAATGTCAGGGACATGCTCAGGTCCCACAGTTGCTTTTCACTTCATTTGCAAGATTGCACCCTAAGCAACTGATAGAGGATGACTACACATGAATTGCCAGGGAAGTGTCTCCCTCAAAAACCCTTATCACTAAAAGCTATTGAGCATGTATGATAGCTGAAACCATTTCTTTCTTGTGTTTCAAGATGTTCCTCTTAAGTTGCTATGTCCTGCTTTTTGCACAGGTAGCAATATCTACAGCATTCCTAATAATATCTATCTTGTCTTCCTCTGCCTCTGTTCTGGGATATTTTCTACCTAACCAGGAACTTTCAGTAGTTCAAGAAGCCAAAGTTTACCTTTTGAGTATACTTTTCTAAAGGACATCTACAGTAAACACAAAGTTTTAGAGCTGAAAGTGATGTAAATCCTTTTGAAAAGGTTTGCGTTTTGTTTCATGTTGCTAGTTTTCCAAAAGCAATTTGATTTCCTTGCAGAAATACCCATTTTAAAGATTTCTTGCTCTTTGATACTATTATGAACTTATTAATTAGTCTACCCTTGAGTCAATTTCCAGCAATTGTAAACTGGATCAAGGCCTGTGGGATTAAACAGCTAGATAAATATTGAACCGGGGGGTCAGATTTTAATGCCTGTACTTGTGTTGTTTTTCCAAAAGAAACCTTCTTAGACTTCAGTAATGGTTATGTAGGTTCAGGTGCTACTCAGTGAAACTAAGATGATCAATACTGGACTCTTAGTTACTATCAGCTAATGTTTTATGAGACTAGAATTATTAATGTGTGTTCTAAATATTTCTAAGTTTGTATATAGGTCATTATTGCTGACACACTTAGGAATTTCTGCAGTGGATGTAAGCCAAAGACCCTATAGGCAAATATTTACCCTTCACTGAAAAACAGCACCAGAAGTTTCAGAAATCTACAAAATCCCAGATGGGCAGGACCAGAAGAAATCTCAAGAGATCATTTCATTCAAACCTGTTTGGAAAATACAGATGGGAGATTCTTTCTTTCCCAAGGCAAATCTATTTTTCATTGCTGAAAGAAATAAGTTGAAAACTTCAAATGTGAGATTTAATATCCCCTACAGATAGTTGGGCACTTTTGTTATACCAGCATACACTGGACTCCTTGGTTCTCTACCTTTGGCTAGACTTCCTTTGAAGACCTCCTCTTTATACTTCCTTCTTAAAATATCCATTGAATGCTTCAACTGGTCTTTGATATAATAAAGATAGCTGTGATAGCTTTGTTCTTTGCCTGTTAAGCATGTTCATTAATCAACATCTCTTATTTAAAATAAAAAATACTTTATGCTGAAACTTTATGGACACAGTCTCCTAGCAACAGAATTTCCTCTTAAGAAGCCACTTGTCTTTCAAAGGGTCTGTTCCTGGAATATATTTGACAGCAGTTTTCAAATAAAATTTAACCAATTGATTTCTTAATAGAGTTAAATAATTTTTTTCACAGATTTGGCAACAATATCAAGTGTTACAATCATAAATCATCATTAAAAATAGATTACAAAAAGCAAGCTCATTGTCCATAAAAATAGCAGCTAATTATTAGTAACACTTATTATAAGTGTTGCTGTCACACACCAGGACATCACTGAGCAAAGTGCTTTAAAACCATGAAAAGAATGTACTTGCCTCTTACATCTTACAGATTTTCATGGTTTCCTTCAGTATTTCTGAAGAGCGAGAAAGAACAAGTAGATTCTGGTTTCAGTGAGGGAAATCTACTTGTTTACCAGCTATCTGATACTTACAATTAATTTTAATGCATTTATTATAAATAAAATCTAATTTATTGAACTGATACGCCACATCATTTCAAGTAGTCATGCTACATGCAAATAACAGACTTTGAAATATGAGACCACATTGTTCTGCTTTCACAGCCTTACTGTGCTCCCCCCAAATCATTTCTGTTAATATTTTCTGATATAATTGAATTACTACTAATATCAGTCAGTTTGTAAAGTGATCATTTGCTGTGGTTCCGTACAATAGCAAGGTACAGAGCTCATCATGATAGGACATCACTTCCAGTTCTGTGCACCTGCAAATCCCAAACTCCCATAGAGTTTATGAAGACAGCAGTACTGGGAGAAGGAAAATCACCTGTAAAAGCACAGTTTCAGAATCACTTTGTTTGAAGGAATTCAGATCTCAGAGATCACAGAGAAGAAACTGTGATGTGGTTGTGACAGACTGTGGTTTCAGCTGTGGTAGGACAAAAATTCCTATAGGAGGGAAGGGAGGGAGATGAGTGAGGCAGAAGGAAGAGGCCAGTGGGCAGAAGTCATTGGGATGAGGAATCAGAAAATAAGGAGGATGTGAACTCTGTTCTTGTGTCAATGAGAACAAGCGTCAGACAAAAAACAAGGCAGGTAGTAGACAGCAACTGCCCAAGAAGGGGTAATAGAACCAGAATAACATACCATGAAGGCAGAGGGACAGATAGATGTTATGAGTCAGAAGACAAGTGTGGGGTATGAACAGTGTGGGGTGACCAGAAAATGATCCAGGTGAAAATGAAAGATGTTGCTTTTCTGTGGTAGTTAGTTAGTTAGTTAGAGCATATAGATAGGGATTGGCGACATGGAAGATTTCGGGCTGTACGGAAAGATAGGACCCCACTCGTGATACCTTAATAGCCAATAGTGTATGAGTTATGATGTGAGCAGACGGAAATTACGCTGTGAACCAGGGGTATATAATATCATGTTACACACAAATAAATCCATTTGCCTTTGACTATACGGGTGTCTGCTGTGCACATGGACCGAGTGACCTGGCCTTGGTCACCGTGCCGTTTCCTGAACCAGGTCGGTGCGCTCTGAAGCGCAACACTTTTCTCACTGGAATTCCATAAAAAGACAACTGTGCTAGTGAGTGTGAAGATGACTATCTAAATTAAACAAAGTGCCGTATCAAAAAAAACATCTGTTTCACCATCTTCAGTGACATAAAAGCCTGTCTAGGCTGGTGTGACATCTCTCCCTGCTACCTCTTTCACAGTCCTGCACCAATGCGTAACAGAAAGCAACAACGGTGTATGAAATGCAGAAGACAGTACCAACCTCTTCTCAGTTGATCTGTTCATCAAATTAGCCTAGATGTCAAGAGTCTTTTCCAAAATGAGCAGTATGATAGGAAGCCAGTCCCATAAGCTACTGCTGGTGCTATTTCAAGCAGCACTCCCCAAAGCCTCGGGGCTTTTTTCCATACTGGTCCCCTTCAAACTGCCAGAAAAGCTGTTGAGAAGCAGACAACTTCACACTCCCCTAAGGAATACATATCTGAAATCTAAGTAATCCATTTCCAGTAAATCCTGAGAACCAGAAGAGTTCAGCTGATCCCCTGAGGAATGCAAAATCTTACAGTATTATGCTGTAATAGCAGAATGTCAGCAAATGCTAAGGAAATCACAAAGGGTGATTTCTGCTTCTCACAGCAGTGTACAGTGTATTGAGAATGTATAGAACAAAAAATGTAATCAATACAGATACTGAGACAAATAAGGAAGAACTTGTAATAGCATCTACCATCTGGAACCAGAGGAATTGATCTTTTGGTTCAACATAGAGTAAGAAAGTTCCATCCCTCTATGTGAATCTCTTGATAAATCTAGGGTTTAAGCAGTTCTTTTGTGTGTCCCTGAAACATACTGAAGACCTCAGCATGCTGAAAGTATTTCTTGGCAACTGAGGGTGGTTTTTAAGTTTTTGTTATTTTTCTCAGTGGAGTTTCTATTCAGAATTTTGAAATACCCAGATATTTCTTTTCCATCTTCATTTATACCCTTTCCACCTGACATACAATCAGTTTAGATTTTTCCATTGAGCTGAGTGGCTGCTAAATGCTTGATAGATGAATGATCATCGCTCAAGTGATTTTCTTACCAGACTCATATAAGAAGCAATTTTGACCTCAAATTCTTCATACTTTTGCTTTTCATGTAAATCTTCATCTTGTTGACCCATCTGATCCATTATCACATCACCATCTGTTCAATCATCAGCCTGGCTTGCAAAGATGAATCTCTGAAAAGAGGTAGGTTGATGTGTTTTGTTCAATGTTGCAGGGTATTTACCACTCTGAAATAGAATATTTTCCATTAACATTAAAGCAGCATTCACTGCTTTATTCATATGTCTTTTTTTAAATAGATACAACCAAAAAGATTCTCTTTCTCCTGCAAAGAGAGAAAGCATATGAAAAGGCAAGAAACTCTTCTTGATATCTAAGTCACAGCTTTAGTCTCAATAAGTATAATGCCCTCTTAAATATCATTTTTTCTCCAATTACACTATATTCTTAATTTAATATTTATCAATATATGTTTTAATGAATTCAAATAAGAAAATTCCATCATAACACTAGAATATAGAACAAAATCTTACTGACAAAATTATTCTGGTTAAGTTCTATCTGATCACGGTTTAGACTTCTACAAAATGAAAACTTTCAGAATTGTCCAAGGCTACTTTTACAGCGAATGAAGTAGATAGATTAAATGATAGCCTATATTATAAATGAGACCCTGAAATTGCCTATTTCTCATCAGTGACTGCTCAGAGATCACTAGGAGACTAGCTATGTGTGGACAAATAGACACACATCAGAAGCATACAGCCATCCAGGTCACATGCTGCAGGGAGTACCAGAGCCTGTCCCTGGCAGCAGGTCACAGTTCTGAGTGTTCATTGTGAACAGGTTGAGGACCTCCTCTGCAGGGTTGCAGAGCTGCAAGAGGTCATTGAAACATTAAGGAGTATCAGCAAAGCCAAACAGAAGATTGACAGGTGGAGCCAGGCTTTGCCCTCCCTGAAACAGAAATGGAGGCACCCATCTGATAATACTCAAGATCAGAGGACCCCTGCATCCCGCCCCTGTCAGACCAAAGGCAGCAATACAGATATGGGGAGCAAATGGAGGACAGTCCAAGGTTGAGGCAACAAACAGCCTTCCTCCACTTTGCCCCCCTCATCACCCCAGGTGCCACTAAAGAACAGATTTGAGGCTCTGGTTGAGATAGATCTGTCTAAGGAAGACATGGAGGATGAACAGCCTATAGCAGAGAAACATACACAGTCAACAAAGCTCACTACTCCTATCACAACATCAGCCACAAAGAAAAAAAGAAAGGTTATGGTCATAGGTGACTCCCTTCTGAGAAGGAGCCAATATGTCGGCCAGACCCTCCTCATAGGGAAGTTTGCTGTCTCCCTGGAGCCAGGGTTAGGGATGTTACTAGGAAACTCCCCAGCCTGGTGCAATCCTCGGACTACTATCAACTACTGATCTTCCACGTGGGAGGAGAGGAGGTACCAGTAGATGAGAAGGTGGACATGAGCAAACAGTG
>VWZO01002994.1:1625-13731 GCA_013396975.1 Bucco capensis | reverse complement strand
TCTTTCAGGTCCCTTCCAACCTGGGCCATTCTATGATTCTATGAAGTTCTCCTTGAGACACTCTAGGAGCCTTCTGGATTGCCTACTGCTTGCTGTATTGTTTTTCCAGCAAATGTCAGGGTGGTTGAAGTCCCCCAGCAGGACAAGAGCCTGTGAGCCTGATGTCCCATGTAGCTGGAGTAGGAATGCTTCATCAATAGACTCCTCTTGATCTGGAGGCCTGGAGTAGACTCCAACAACAAGGTTTCCCTTGTTATCTTGGTCTTTAATTCTTACCCATAGGCTTTTGACTTGCTCTTGGCTATTTTTTAGGGACAACTCTTCACATTCAATCCATTCTTTAACATATAGGGCAACTCCTCCACCCCTCCTGTCCATTCTGAACAGCTTGTAGCTGCTGATAGTCAGACTCCAGTCATTGGATTCATACAACCAGGTTTCAGTAATGGCCACTATGTCTTAGCTTTCCAGCAGCACAGTAGCTTCCAGCTCCTCTTGTTTGTTTCCCATGCTGCGTGCATTCATGCAGAGGCACTTCAGCTGGGCAGTCAGCGATGTTACCTTTCCAGAGAAAGATCCCTTCATTCCCTTACGGTGTTTCCCTGATGTTTTCCTGTTGGCTGCTACAACCTCAGGAGCCGCTGATTTAATTCCAGGATTCTTTAACTGTGTTGCATGTTGTAGGGCAACAGGCTGAAGACCCTTACTAGCCCCCTTTCCAAGCATGAAATAGTTTTATTTCTCTACCCAGACTTGGCATTTGGGATCAACGCAGTCCAGTTAATTCAGCTTGCAACTGGTTTGACTGTATAAATTCTGTTTCAAGACTCCTACAAATCTTTCTGTAAATGTACAAAACATTAGAGGACTAGTGCTAAAACCAATGTGCAGAGTGAAACTCTTATGGGAAACGCATCTGTAAAAACAATATTGGGATATACCCTGTGTTGTTCTTTGATTTAGTTTGAGGGAATTCAGAAACTTTTCTGGAAACATTTTTTGACTTGGAGCTACAAAGTGAACTTTTTCTAGCAATTTTCCAAAATGGAGAGTTGAGCTTTATAACCTTAGACACAAGGTTTTATTTTCAGCTCTTTGAGAGTGATGGGAAAGTAGCTTTCCTTCTGATACTTACTTTAATTTGTAAAAATTACAGGCATCTGCCAAAATATCCTAAATTGTGGAGGTGATGGAAATTGCATCATGGAGAAAGATTAACATTGAGCAAAAATATTTGTTGGTAATTTAAGATGACAAGGGGAAAACTGTATGTTACGCAAGAACAGGTTATATGTGGTTTTCTCTCCACAGTCAAAACTGTTTCATCACCTTAACAGAAAATAAAGATAAAAAGGTAGCATCAGAGTAAATTTCTTTGTGCTTGTCTGCTCTTCATGCCACCAAGCTTGTGAAGGGTTTAGAGGACAAGCCATATGAGGAGAGGCTGAGGGAGCTGGGCATGTTTAGTTTGGAGAAGAGGAGGCTGAGGGGGGACCTCACTGCCCTCTATAACTACCTGAAAGCAGGTTGTAGAGAGGTGGGTGTTGGCCTCTTCTCCTTAGTAACTAATGGCAGAACCAGAGGGAATGGTTTGAAGTTGAGACAGGGTGGGTTTAGACTGGATATTAGGAAGAAATTCTTTACAGAAAGAGTGGTGAGGCACTGGAACAGCCTTCCCAGGGAGGTGCTTGAGTCTCCATCCCTGGAGGTGTTTAAGAAATATGTAGGTGTGGTGCTCTGGGATGTGCTCTAGTGAGAGCAGGGGTTGTGTGGTTTGTTTTTTGTTTGGTTGGTTTTTTGGTTTGGGTTTTTTGTTGTTTTTTTTTTGTTGGTTTGGGGTTTTTTTGTTGGTTTGGGTTTTTTTTTGTTGGACTTGATGATCTGAGAGGTCATTTCCAGCCATCAATGATTTGTGATTCTGTGATTCATCTTCTATTTGTCATCTCCTTATGTCCTACCCTTTTGATGGGAAATACTTGGATTTATTTGGGGCACCTTTATGGTTAGGAAGAGATGAAATCAAATTCTTGGCAGACAAACCTTCCATAGGAGTCACATCTTATAAACGCAAAAAACTTTAGACAACTCACTAGCAGCAGCCACAGCAGAAACCTCCTAGCTGCTCCTCTAGGGGCAGGGAGGGAGGAAGGCAATGTGCCCATATTGGATTTTAATATA
Source organism: Bucco capensis (assembly GCA_013396975.1). NCBI lineage: Eukaryota > Metazoa > Chordata > Aves > Piciformes > Bucconidae > Bucco > Bucco capensis. The sequence continues at coordinate 11,553 of VWZO01002994.1, read as the reverse complement.
TTTATCAGTGCCAGAAAACATCTGATTAATAGCAAGGCCCATCTGTCCTCTCTCTCCCTCTCTCTCTGTGTGTTGCCTTCCAAACAAACATCACCAGTCACTTATTCTCCTATTAGTCCTTTATCACACAATTTTTAAACTGCCACTTGAAATCAGCCATATTAAGTCTGTTATTGGCATATCCATGCCAGTTTCCAGTTCTCAGCTTCTCTGATCGATGAGCTTTTGCACCATCATGTGTATTCTTCAGCACCCTCAATGCCTTCAGCCAATTCTCTTCTAATTGGTGTTTGCATCCATTAACTCCTTGTTGCTTTCTCTCCTGCTCAAGGCTCCATTTTGCCTTTCAAGAGAGCAGGCAGTGCTGTCTGGGCAGACACCACCAGCCACAGAGGCTGATCTCTCCAGGCAGAAGTGACTGGAGGCATGGCATTGTCCCAGAGCTGCTGCAGGTCCACATCCGCAGGCAGCATAGCACCACAAGCACCAGTGAAACACCATGACTCAGCCTCCCAGACTGGATGGAAAGGAGCCTAGCAACAGCTGGGGCTGCCTTAGCATACTGAATACCCTTTAGTAAGGAAGGTCATTCATTCAGTGTGGAATAAGGTATAATTTGTTCATTGATAATACAAAGTGCTGTGACAAGCTATGCTTTGTTTTAGGTATAGCTAGCGCCTTTGTGTAATACAGAATTCGCTTATCTTGAAGGACACTTCGGGGTTGAAATTGGTACAAAATGTTGAGAGGGTGGAAGGCAAGATCTACTCTATGAAGGTCTTGTGTTTCTGTAATGTTCTTTGTTACACATCAATACTCCTTCTCCTAATAGATACTGTAGTACTTAAACAGCTATACAAATTTTACTTGAGCCATGGCTGGAACTGCTGTTTCTGAGGTTAAATTCAATTGTCTCTCAGTAATATTGTATGACAGTTCACAACAGGGAATGAAGTGTACTTTCAGTAGAATTGCAAGGAAGACTTGTGGTTAAAATGCAGGGAGGGTTTTTTACTTGTGAGGATTTGCCATCGACGAGATTACCACAGCAACAACAAATCAAGCATTCAGAATTCCTGTCCTGTGCCACCTCTGCTGGACAGTGTACAGAGGCCCTCGTCTCCTCTACAACTTGTTGGTCAGCTAAATATTAGCTTAGAAGGAAGGATGTCACATATGAATTGCAATCTCTGTTTTCTTCAGTGCACAGGTATTTTTAGAGGTCTCTGAGTCAACCATTCAGCTCCTTCCAACCTGAGTGATTCATATTGGTGACACCCTTTGCTGGAAGGATTCAATTCCTTTCTCTGTTGCAAACCCTCTATCATGGAAGGAAGAAGAGTTTAGGTGGTTTGGCACGTTGCTGTGCTGGTGAATGCATTCTCCTTTACTGAAGGTCAGGTTGCTTGTACAGGACCTGCCTGAGGAGATGTCTTACATTCTGGGTTATAATCTATAAAGACCACATCATAAGTGTCTGCTCAGAAGATATTCTAACAGTGAGAACATCTTAAGAACTCTAAGGGAGAGGTGTTTCTGTAGTTCACAGGATTATTAAAAATACATATCTTGACTGTGTTGGCAGGTTTAAGTTGAACTATCTATTTTGGTTATCATTGAGTTAGTTTACTTTATCATTTCTGTGATAGATAAGGTGGCAAAAACTGTTCCGGTCAGTTGCATGGTTCAGTGGGAACTGTACAATTCCTAGGAGTTGTCAGCAGCCACGCCTGCATCAGTCCTTTACCCTAGCATCATCTTCACCCCAAGGATAGCAGAAAATGCATCTATTCTATTTTGGGTTTATAGTCAGGGAAGAAGCTGCCAGCTATTTCAGAAAGGTATGCAGAACATATATTGGCAAGCTGCCAGGAGGAAAATTTCTGATTGCTGTAGAAGGATGGTTAGGGTATGGATTGTAAAACACCATGCTTCAGAGACTATTAATCTGCAATATGATAAACAAATTGTAAAATAATGCTTTAAGAAGTCCATCACTTAGAAAAGTAGAGAGAGTTGTTGTAAATCATCTTCTGCATTGCACAGAACATTTCCAAGTTTAAGGTAGTGGTTTCCCTCTTGCTGCAATAAACATTTTCATAAATATTTCACTTGTGTCCATTTCACCTTTTGATCATAAATCCTCCACCTCTTGCCTGGTTTTTCCTGTAGTCACCCATAGACATCCTTCATACTGTTCCTTTTTGTACTTCCCTGATGCTATCCTGATGCATAGCTGTTAAAACATCTTTATTTTTCAGTTTATGAGCAGATAAGATTATTGGGAAATGAAGGGACAACCCACAGACGCATATATAGACTCACAGAATCCTAGAATGGTTTGGGTTGGAAGGGACCTCTGGAGCTCATCTAGTCCAACCCCCCTGCACTGGGCAGGGACATCCCCAACTACATCAGCTTGCCCAGAGCCCTGGCAAGCCTCACCTGGAATGCCTCCAGGGATGGGGCCCCAACCACCTCCCTGGGCAACCTGTGCCAGTGTTCCACCAACCTTGTGGTAAGGAATTTCTTTCTAATGTCCACTTTAAATCTACTCTTCTCCAATTTAAAAACATTGCCCCTTATCCTTTCACTACAGGCCTTTGCAAACAGGCCCTCTCCAGCCTTCTTGTAAGTTCCTTTTAGGTACTGGAAGGTAACTAGTAGGTCCCCCTGAAGCCTTCCCTTCTCCAGGCTGAACAATCCTAGCTCCTTCAGCCTGTCTTCATAGGAGAGGTGTTCCAGCCCCTGATCATTCTCATTGCCTNGAGCCATTGACCACTACCCTCTGGATGTGGTCAGCCAGCCAGTTCCTTATCCACTGAACAGTCCACCCATCCAATCCATAGTTCTCTAACTTGTCCAATAGAATGTTGTGGGGACTGTGTCAAAAGCCTTGCACAAGTCCAGATAGATCACATCCACAGCTTGTCCCTTTTCCACTGAGGTAGTCACAGTATCGTAGAAAGCCACTAGGTTTGTCAGACAGGATCTACCCTTAGTGAAGCCATGCTGAGTGTCTCTGATCACCTCCCTCTCCTCCATATGCCTTATCAGACCTTCTAGGAGAATCTGCTCCATGATTTTCCCAGGCACAGAGGTGAATGTTCAGCTAACTAAGGAACACCCAGGCAGATAAGAGTGCAAAAATGTTTGTCTTGCACACACACAGAATTTTTGGGGAGTAAACTCTTGAACAATGGGGACATGCTAATAGTTTCAGTAGTGACAAAGTGCTAAGGACAAGATGTAAAAAGCTTATTTTCAAGAACAGCTCTATGTTTCTGGTTGTAATTACTTGAACATTAGAAATGAAATCTGGTGGCCCATGTGACACACATTGGGAGAAAATAATAACACAGAGTTGGAAAGGAGGTCTGATGCAAATACATGTTGACCTGATGCCTACTTAAATGAGTGAATTTTAAAAGTTTGACAGATTTAAATAGACAATAGGTGCTGGAACAAAAACAAGGAAATAATGAGGCTGCTTGATTCTTTTCTGAGACACCTTTGCATACTGTACCAAAAAAGAGTGTAAAAGTTTAGTCATCACATCCATCTATATGCTGTGGTGGGTACCAAACCTCCAGGTACTACTATTGCAATAGTTTGCGGTGTACTCTGGCCAGTATGGGGTTGACCACTGCTGTATTTATTTCAGAGTAAGATCTTTTAAAAGCCATAAGCTTTTCCCCTACAAGTGCTGCTCATTTATCTACAACACTGTTGTGGGATCACTCAATTCTACACATTGAGATGGAAAAAATTCTGCCCAATTCATCATTCAACTTTCTCAAAGCATGTAAAGGGAAGCTGCAGCAAGACCCACCCCACCAGATGAGAACTCAAGAGGGAGAGCAGGAAAATCATATTTAGTTCTCCAACAGAAAATACTGAGAAATATTGCTTCACAAAAATATTTAAAAATAGAACAGAAGCTTTACAAATAATAAAAAAAAATCTTTAATTCACTCCATGTGCTGCTTCTGTAACTGTTGATGTAAGCTGTTTTCCCATGTCCAAGGAGAAAAACTTGTTTAAATTAATTTATTAACTAGAAGCTTCTCTAAAATAAAGCTGAGATTTTTAACATGAAGAACAAATTTATGGAGCCTACCTTTTGTTCAGAAGCAACCACTTCATACTGCAAAAAATGGTAACAGCAGTTGCCACTGCTGAATCCTTCAGGCCCCAGCTGAAGGAAAGGGAGAAAATAATAGTCTGCAGTAAACAGCAATCAGCTTTATAACACCTCTTCTGGAAGGATAAAGCTTGAACTAGTTCTGCACAAGCTCCTTCAGACAGGTTTTTGTAATCTGCAGGGTAGAGTATGTAATCTGAGAGAGGTGGAGCTGCTCCACTGACAGGTGACAGCTGTGGGATTGACAGACTGTCACTCGAGGGCAATGAAACATCCATCTCTTAAGAAGGGAAGCCTGGGGGTATCATAGAAGGGAAAGAGGGATGAGAGTTAAATGAGAGATGCTGTCACCATTTGCTGTCACGAAAAAATTGCCTACAGATTTAAGGAGCATTTGGTTTGTGTTTTCCAGAAGAGTCATTCACCTGCAGAAAAAAGCATCCTCAGAAAGTCTAAGTGCAATGCAGTCTTACATGCCACACAGAGTGCCACACTGTCCTTGGCACATTCCCAAGCGTGATGTTGGCTTGATCTATGTACCAAAAAGCACTTGCCCAGCTCACAGCATACTAAACAGTAGCATATTTGACTGCAGATTTACAGGCAGAGCAGCTCCTGGCTTTGAGATTCACCTAAGCTTTTTTTTCTCACCCTCTCCACCTGTGAGTTTTATCTTCTACACTGTTCCTTGCAACCCAACAAGATTACACTTAGGACTAACTGCACAAGTGGGAATGCCAGCTTTATACCCTCTCTCTGCTTTCTAGAGCCAGCTAGGGAGGTGTTCAGCCTCTGAGCTAATTAATTATGCTGGTTTGAGATAACCCTGCAGCCATTTATTACTGTTCATTATATTCCTTCTTTGGGATGCAGGACTGTGTCTGGAACTGGCATAATTCCATATTTATGGTGGAATGCTATGATATTTCTTTTAGAAAAATTTTATGGCTTCTTTTTCCTAGGAGACATGGCAAAGAGCCCTTGTGAACAATGATCTGCCGTTTACCTGTCACGTGGTAACACGCTGATGAGAGATAGTGCTGCATAATGAGGCACTAGGCCAATTTACATGAGACTGCAGATAAGATGCAATTACTTTACACTATATTCAGTATTTTTACATTCTGTTCTGCTATGAGTGTTGTGTTGGGGTCCTAGGATGTTGCATACAGGGCACCAGGTGTTCCGAGTGGGAAGGTAAAAAACAACATAGATCCATGCAGGATGGTTGAAAAGGAGAAGGCATCTCTCTTTATTGAGCTGTAAATGAATTTCTTCTATGCTTTTTTCTTTAATAGAAAAAGTACAGAACAAAGAGAACACAAACACATCTGCTAGGGCCAATCAGAAACAAAAACACACTCAGAGAAATATATTCCCCTCTATTCTTCAACCTTGATAAACTCCATTTCCAAAACATTCAAACCTCAAAACACTCCTCTTCTTAAAATCTCCAGTCAAAACAAATCCTATCCGATAGGCCACACACAACAATCTCTAACCTTTTGTCAACTTACACAAACCCCTCTTTCAACATTTCACATACCTTCTTTTGACCTTCCAAAAATCTTTCCACAACATATGACTCTAACATTAGTATTTTAATTGAATAAAAAGTAATGTATTAATTTCAAATATTTATGAGATCTGCAGATTTCAGCTGTTGCCTACAAGCTTTTTGCAACAAGCAATGTTGGCATTGTGACTGTACAGTTACAAACAGGATGTATTGGCTTTTAATAGTCTGTTTGAGACAGAAGCTTCTATGCTCTGTCCTTGCCTGGCAGTGGCTTCTCTTTTATTCTGGAAATGCTTAGGTTTTTTTCCTTGTTGGCAGTAATGTCTGTCTACTGGAATGAAGTGCATCTTCCAGCATCTTCAGGGTGGTCACTCAAGATAGGACGCTCTGAAACCATTTTCTATGCATAGAACAGCTATGTGCAGGATGCAAAAATTGATCTGGAAGAGCAACATCTCCTCCAGCAGTGTGGGTGCTTTGAATGCCACCGTCATTCCCCAGTAGTGAATGATGCCATAGCATGGCAAGGTGAAAGCAAGAGTCACTTCCTTAGCTCAGCTAACAAAACAGATGCATTTTTGTTTTCGTGTTGATATAAGGACATCTCTCTGACTACGGACCTGCCTAGGAAATATTAAAAATTATAGTTTTTAACTTAGCAATTGTTAAATTTCTAGAAATAGCTGTAAAGTTTGAATTCCCTCAAGGTCAAGGAAATGGTAGAGGGGACTGGGTCAAGTATAACCTTGCTATGTCCCTGATGAAACTGCTCATATTATAGGAGTAACTGTAGAGTTTTTGTTGTGTGGTTTGCATGCCAGAGCCTCTGCCCAGAAATAAAACCACATATAACTGAAAATTGCTGCCTGATTTTGAAATGCTCTGCAAAAGATAATTGTTAGTGGTTTTCATTATTGTATTTTATTCTTTACTAAGAAGACCTACCTGTTGAATAATGATAACTTACATTATAATGATTACTAAAACCCTGGACGATTTGAACTCCACTGAAGCAGCTTGGCATACTCAATACTGTGCTCACTTTGGATGATGGTAAGAATCAGAAAAGGGGATGGTGGTAAAGATTAAATTTGAACAGCTGACATGCTTAGATGCACTATTGGGGAATTCTTGTCCAAGCAAGCACCAGGAGGCAGAGTGGGAGTAGAGAGAAAGAAAAAATCGGAGTATGTGTTGTATGGACTGTGTAAACTCACCTGGCCTTGGAGAAGAATAGAGAGACTTTCCAGCTGTCTGCATGCTATTCCAAAAGGAAGATGGTGGCTTCAGAATTGCGTCACTATAGTGCTTCCCAAAGACTGAAAGGCAATGAATGCAGAAGTAACATAGATATGTCTTCATAGACATTTTGCTACTGGGTGGAAGAAGATCCGACTTTGATAGTGACTTGTATCCTTTTGGGTCTGGCAATCCAGGATCAAGCAAGATGGGTTTTGTATTTTTAAGAGTGCTTTTACCTAACTTTCTTGGAAGGAGGTTTCAGGGTGACACAGGAAGCAGAATTTGAGGCAATATTATCTCCTTTTCTGTTTAAGCCCCCTGTTTGTGAAGTATTCAGTTTGTCTCTGAAAGGCAGGAAGCAACACCTGCAAGGCAGCAAATGAAAATAATGTCACAGCAAAGGAATGTATCACAGATGGCAGAGGAGGATGTTGTAATCATGTTGATCAGAGTGTAAATGGCTCGGCACAAAAAGGATCTTGCATGTCAATGTATTCTACAACTGGCTATGTGCCACCAGAACATCTGACCTGACAAACCAGATAGACCACCCAGCCTGATTACTGCTCAGGGACTTTCTCAACTTGTGGTGGTGCTTTTAGATATGATGACACCAGAGAGATGCTTTCTCATTGTCAAGGATTAGGGTTGGGCCAACCACCAACCCAGTGATAGATATTCTCTATTTTTCCCCTTTTCCCCGCTCCAGGGGAAAAACACACACAAAACCAATGCCAGAACCAAACCCTCTTTGATGGTAACTATGTCACCACTGATGCTGTAGCAGGAGGAATTTAGCAGCAGACAGGACTCAGGCTCAGGCAGCTGGATACTGGAACTCAGGAACTCTTGAATTGAGATGGAATGCAGAACAGAGAGAGTCCTGTAAAAACAGAGCTGGGCTTCTGATCTTCACAGGGCTCAGGTGCTCAACCTTCTGGCCAGGTGAAAACCCTGACCTCTCCTTCTATGTACTAGTTGATAATTAACTGCCAGTTAGCTTAATTAAGCACCTGTTTTGCTGGGGTCTTAGGCCTCATGCAAGAGACCCCAAGGTCCATGCTCGATATCAAAGCCTCAAAGACTGAATATGACCTATATGGCATGGAATACCTTATTTTGACTCAAACTAGGAAATCATGAATGTGTTTGGTCACTTTCTGTGTCTAGGTAAACTTCTGTGTCCTGTTTTGGGTTTGAACAGAACTAATTCTGTTCAATGATTTTAGAGCTTTTCAGCTAAAGCTCTTCTAAGTAACTACACTTTCTGAAATTAACTGCATGTTTTCACAGATATTGTCTGCTTCTAGCAGTGATAAGACCTAATGTTTGGAGTTAGTACCAAGGACTAGTATGCAGACCAAATCTGCTAAATCTTGTCTCCTATGTTGAGGGGTGCAGAGTAAAAGTCTGCGCCAGGAGGGAGGAACAGATAGAAGAGCTGACACTAAACTCACCAACTAGGGATTCCATTTTATATGTGTCATATTCAACATAAAGCTGAGGCATCATGAGGATCAGGCTCTCTTGTTCTTCTGCAATGGCTGGCATCTGACGAGGACTCTGTCCATTCTGCCTTTGCTCCCAATCCACAAGTGTCTGGATTCAGTTCCTGAATCTATTTCCTGTCTACTGCTCAGTGCAGCATCAGTGGTGACAGTGACGTAGTTGCAGTCAGGGGGTGGGGTGTTGGATTTGGCATTGCTTTTGTGTAGATTTGTATATATTTCATTTTATTGTTATTATTTTCCTTGAAGTAGATTTAGTTTTCTTTTCCAATCCACAAATTTCTCTCTTTCTCATACCTTTTCCCCTCCGAGGCAGAAGGGGTAATAGAGACAGTCTGTCACTTGGTTAGTTGCCAGCTCAGCCCTAACCCTTGGCGATCCTGTATTCATAACATCCTTTGGCAAGGAGTTCCACATTTCAGCTATGCCACTTATAGGGCTAGAGCTCTGTTTATTGTTTTAATGTCTCTTGTTTCTTTGCTTTTGTACTTATGTCATTCCCTACTGACTATCTTACTAATTTACCTGTAATTTTTAGATTTCTGATGGCTGAATGGGACTTGTCCCAGTGCAGATTCCTAAGGGACACTTTTGGTGACTTCCTTCTACTACAGAACCTCTTTTTTTTTCCCCCTGTCTTTTGCTTTTTACATGATCTTGTGAAGACCATTACTTCATGGCAAGATATTTTCTTTAAGAATATTATTTTAATATCTTGTTTAATACCTTTGTATTTATTATGAAGGAAGGCTTGAGATTCCCAGGAAGTGATGCCCCAGCTGTGCCATGCCACAGCTGGGGAAGAACCAACTGCTATCAAGTAGTTCTTTAGAATAATTTAAGGGAAACTGTGATGAATATCAAATTGCAATCACTATAGTAAATTGCACATAAGCATAAGTCACTAAATCTATGTTTATTTTCTATTAATAGAACATCAACAAGAAAAAAGAAACTTTCTTGTTAGGCTGGCACTGGATCAGTCAAGGAAAATGAGATTACGTATTGAAACTCCTGGGTTAGTCCTTCTGATGTACTTAAATAGGGAGATGGAATGGCTCTTCCGTAAATACTAACTGCTAAGCTAGCTTAATTGATCAGGAATGTAGAGTTTAGACAGCTATAATCTAAATTTTATGCATATTCAGAATGCATCCAGAATGGGCGGGGCATTCTAAGATCTTAAACTTGGAGGAGTCTCAGTTTCTCACTAATATGATCACTCTAATAAAGAAAAACATTGTTGAATCATGAACAGGATGATCACAGGATAAAGCTTACACATGCTGATAAACCAGATGGTTTATATGTATTATATATATAATAATAATAAATATCTAATAAATATTCTTTATATTTATTGTATTTATATGTATTATAGTATAATTATGTCACTCTCTTCCCTTTACACACACAATATCTGTCAAGCACTCAGTTCTTAACATTAGGTGAATCTAGGTGGCATTGTGAGTGACCCAAGTCCCCCCCCCCCCCCCCCCCCCCCCGCCTCATGCT
>VWZO01002993.1:406205-429069 GCA_013396975.1 Bucco capensis | reverse complement strand
AAATCATTCACCTGCTCACATCTTACACAGGTGTCCCTTACCTCATCTTCAAGGACTGATGCCATGCTTAAACATTCTGTACAGCCATTAATCTGGACAGCTGCATCCTTTTTGGGGGGTTCACTCTGAACCATCACACTCCTAGTAGCAGCAGCAATGGCTTTTGTTCTTTTGGAGACCATTTCTGGATCTGATTTGTGGGCAGGCGAACACTGTTTATGTAGCGCCCCTGCACTACCTCCCTTCACGCCCTCCCCNTCTCCCTGCCTATCATCCATCTGACTCTCTGGAGCCAAGGCCTCATATCTGTCCATTAAAGGCACTTGATGAGGTGAAGAGAGATTTTTGCACCTCTCCGGTGAGGGACCTGTTTCCACTCTCCTCCACCTACCACATCCATTCCATCTGCATGATGGCAGGAGGAGCAGGGCNTAAGCCTAGTAAATATGGGAGAGGTCGTATCAACTGCAGCACTGATCCACCCAGCTGACTTCACTAGAGCGATGAGCTCAGCTCTGCCCTCGCTTCACCCCAGGAGTTACCCCAGACCACCGTGTCCAGAAGCTGTGCCCGGGGGACAGGGAGATGTGACACAGGGCACGCACAGCCCGGAGTCAACCCCCGTCCCGCACAGACAGATCTTAAAAGCGCTTTGCTGGGCTTACCTTGCCCTCAGAGCAGTGCTTCCTTGATGCTGGCTTGTGAAAGTATACTACTGTTTTCTCCCCTGCAGAAGCAACCAACCTGGTTTGAACCTGATCTCAGGGGGAGATGGAAAGCAGTCATTTGAGCACCTGATCCCCTTCTTTTTCTGCACACAAGGTGCAAGCAATGGTGCTTTGGCTCCTGATGATATCTGGACTGCTTGCTTTCCTCAGCCACCTTCTACCTGAGGTAACACTTCCCTTTCCCTGCTTCCAAGGCTAGGTTTGATTCCAACAGCAAGACTGCAACTAGATTCTTACCCTATCTGACAAGCTTAGTCCCTTTTCCGCAGAACCAGAGTATCCGTGAGCTTTTTACCCTACACTTCACCCCTAAGGATGAGTTGTAATTCCATCTGCAAGGAGATGCACTTATAGGGATGATTTCTGCAGCTCACTCTCCAAAGGACACAGTAGAAAGAAATCCTCCTACCTCTGTGACAAAGCACCGTGTGGGTTTGCTCAAACACAGGATGCTGCTAACTCAGCCAGCTCTATTTACCATTATGTTCTTCCCCTCATTTTATTGGGAAGCTTCTCTAAGGTGCAGGTCTCCAATGAGGAGGAGGGAGAGGACTCTACTCTTCCTTCTGAAATCAGGAGAGGAACAGGGATGTGACTCAACACTGTTTCCTCTCCTGTGTTAAGGAAGAAAAGTCTCATCATTTATTTTAAAGGGTACACTTACTACAGTAAAAAAAATATTCCATTTTGATGCATTCATTGATGGAAGAAAGAGTATTCTTGCAAGAATGAAACATATATCTGGATAAATTAAAAAACAGTCTTACAGCAGTGCATTTTATAATGCATTTAACAGGTTCTTCCAACGTATGTCCTTCCAGTTTGTTTCCTTCCCTTCACTGTTGTGCTGTGGATGTGAGTGAGCAGTAATGCTGGGCATCACATTTTCTGAAAGACTGGTCCCACTCCTCCCCACAACACATTGCTGTCATTTTACAGTGACTTTCCTTGTTTTCCAGGTTCACTAGACTCCCTTATGGGGATTCAATAACCCACATTTCTCAATAGAAGTTAAATAGTGAAATCCAGTATGGCAGGTGAAGTCTCTTCAAGAAGTGGTCCAGGAGGATACTAATATGCTTTCCTTCACTTCTCTCAGGTGACTGTTCAATTTCTACTGCTCTTTTCCCCTAGTTTATTTCTCTTAAAAGGAGTAGGTCAGTTCAGCCCTCCACTCCTGGATTCTTTTGAAGAGACATTTCAGGGGGATTAGTGTAAGAAACATGGTTAAATTCCTGTCTGCTTCTTGCTAAAAACTTACCCTTCAGCTATTGTTTTAGTATCAGGAAAGCTTTTGCAACTGCATGAGTTTCTTTGAATGATTTACTGTTCTCTTTATAGCAAATGTTGCATTTGATGTCAAGTTCCTCTTGTAAGCATTTGATTTTTAGTGACATGAGAATCCAGCTGTTGACTTGGTCTTTCAGTGCCTTTTTGCTTATGTCTGTGACCTGGTTTCAGCAGGTCAGAGTTTCCTGCTGAATTACATGCAGCTGCCTGGCTGAAAATCGTTTAATAGTGTTATTTTTCCTGCTTGCAGTCCCAGATCTTGGAACTGGCTTCCAGAACCCTCCTGGAGTGGAGGTGTGTGGTATCACCCCAAAGCTTTCCCAAAGATCTTCACCTGTCTAGAATCCACCATCAGAGATCTGCAGGGCATTACAGACTGTGTTTTGGTGTATTACTCTGAATAAACTGCCCCAATAAGGCTCTGAGCTTCCTGGGACTTCAGAGCAGTGCCACCTGTTTTTGTCAAGGAGAACAAATGTAAGTGAAAGGCAGGGAACATAAACTTAGGCTTGATTGGTTCTATTTTAAAATTTATTTTAAGATTTATACATTCCCCACACCCCGTCCTTGGAATCCCTTATGCTGTCAGGAAAACGGCTCAGGCCAGTTTTTCCATTTTTTGCTGATAGGAAAGACCTAAAAAAAAATCTGTCTTGATCCAGATGCTTCTTGAGATGGTTGTGCCACATTGCCTCCCACCCGCAGTGCACTAGGCACATAGCCTGTGGTTAGGAAGAGTCAGAAATATTTGGGTCATGGAATGGACTGCAGGTCTGGGGCACTGGCAGGCGGGTGGACAATTTTGCCTACAAGCACAATGCAGCTCCCTCTGCAGCTGCCTGATACTACCTCAGGTGTTCAAATGGCAATATCGTGTGTGTTGCTCAGATGGCATAGGTGTTTATTAACTGTTCTGTTGAGAACTGCATATCCTGAAGTTACATCTCTACCACTGGCTGTCTAACAGCACACCCCAGGGCCCAGGACTCACCATGTTAGGTGAGCAGAGTCACACTCCTTGGTATAGTGCATGCAGTCTCAGGATAAGATAAGGTTACCGATACAGACAGAAGAAAATATTAAAAAACACCAAACCATAAAACACACTTCGCAACAGCTTTAACTGGCATTCACAGTATATCCAATTGCTTTGCATATCTGTTTTATTTCTTAAGTGGGAGTTTGGGTTTGCAGGTCGCAATCCCTCAGAGTGATCCATGTCTCCCTTTACCATCTCCCAACACACAGTGCACCACTTTCCCACCTCTCCTCTCATAGCTTTGGTTTTGTCACGTCCCTATTTCAACACTAGCTAGTGATTACATGAGAATGCAATATTAGGAAACCATGGTATATTTTTAGTGGTGCTCGGGCTGAGTAGCAGTGAGAAAGGAGTGCCAGCCACATGTGACCAACCAGCTGTCTGTGGCCTACATTTTGGAAATCACTGATTCATGTAACTGGCAATAGGTTATGGAAAGTTTCCCTTTTAGATTGCTATTTCAAATTGACCCCAAACTAAACGAGGCAGGAAGGTCATCTTGACTGTAAACAACTTTACAATGTATGAGCAGACTTCATCCAGTTTCATTACCTTTTAGTGGAAGAGAAACACCTCAAATGGAAGTGAGTCCCTTTGTTTCTCTAGCTACAGGGGTAGCAGAAACATTGCTATGGCTGGGATGCAGAGGCTGTGTGGCTGCTGTGTGCTTCTTCCTCACTTTTGGGCACTTGGTTACATTGTGATAAGCACTGAGGTCTTGTCCTCTGTCATGTGGAGAGAAGCTCCATAAATCTTATTGTGACAGCCATGTAATAAAAAACCCCCACATTAAACATGTGAATCTTCTTCCTTCTCCAACCTTCTGTCATGCATATCTGTTGGCTATGACTTCCAGCTCACCTCCTTTCCTGTCTTCTTAATCTGTGAGTATTTTAGGAGCCAGTAAGTCCTTGTCAGCTGGCACCTATTGCTATATATGCATCAAAGGCAGCCGCCTGCTAGAGTTCTGCATGCTTTTGGGGTTATTTAACTGCACATATGAGTAGATCTTGCATTCCTTGTATGTCATCCATCTGTGAAATCCCCTGCACCAATTTCAGCCAGGCTTGCTTTATCACATTCCCTCCTTGCCAGCCTAGCAACCTGCTCCAGTCTGTTCCCTGTCCCACTGGGGAAAGTAGGACTGTGTGTTTAATGTGTGTTGCCTGGGTTCTTATGTTTTTTCAGCTTGATTTCTCTTGCTGTCCCTCAGTCCATCTCTAAGCAAAGCAGAAAGTGATGTCAGGATATTTCCAGGTCCCAGTACATATGCACAGGGTAAGATAAAGAATAACTCCTACATGCCAGCCACCCCCAAATTCTGAGACTGATGATCAGCCATGTCTGCTTATGGGAACAAGACCTCAACCTCCAGTTTACATGAGGAAGCAACCAGAGCAGCCAAATGGAACTGTGCTAGGGCCTTTCCATCGCAGTGCAAGATGGTAGATCTGAAGTTCTCCTTGTATATCTGAAGCATTTGCCAAGCTCCCTGCTCCAAATTGCCTGCTGAGGAGGTGGCAGGCACCACGCAAGAGCTGTGATGGATGTTGTGGGACTGACTTCCTATGTGTTTTGACTGGAGCCAGTTTGATTCCAAAGAAATGCCCTCAGAAACAATCTTTCAGCCTCCAGGGAGACTATTTATTTCTTTTAGGAATGCAATTTTTAAACCACTCAGGTGATGGCAAGTTTATGTATTTGGATTGCAAATTTATATTGCACTAGTAGTTTCGAAGAAATTCAGTTGAGTGTGTGGATTTTGGACTCTTGACCTTCAAGCAGAAGGAGTTTTTTGAAGAAGTGTGTGTGAAGTAACCTTTTCATCTCCTTGAGGTGCACCCTGCTGAATGAAAATGCCCTCTACAGAGACACTGGAGATGTGACAGGTGTGAACTACCGTATTCATCTCAGTCAGTGATGCCTCCCTTCTCAGACTGTTGGCAGTGCTTGGGACACTCCTAAACACAGATCCAGTGCATTTTCAGTCTTGGACTTTGTGTTTTGCAGAAGCTACCAGGAAGGTGGAAAGGGCTGCCTTACTGGTGGCTCCCAAGAGGAGTCACAAAGTCACCCTCCTCACTAGATTGGACTCAGGGCAAAAGTTGCCCAGGTACCATTGAAGACAGGGAAGAGGCAGAGAGGAGAAGGAGGTGTTAATTTTATTGCCTTGGACCTTGGTAGCACTGGGAGCACAGATATGCTGCTCCAAGTTCTATCCTGTGCCTCCCTGCACAGCTCTGAACTTCTCCCTCCCCAGCACACATACTATTTATTTAGCTTCAGTGCCATCTGAGCTTTCTGCTCTGCTGGTTTGATTTCTCTCAAACTACAAACTCCTTTGACAGAGGCAGACTATGACAACATGCCTCACTCCTCTTTCCTTTTTTTCCCCATTTTCTGCCAACGGTCAGGTTTGAACTGACATTGGCTGGTTGTAGGTCAGGTTCAAAGGCATCAAGCACTGTCTGAACATCCCCTTGAGCTATCAGCTCATGTGAAAATGAGTAGTCTAGAAAACCTCTGTGACTGCACAAAGTAATCTGCTTTATGGGTGAGCTGCTAGGGTTGGCAGAGTTCTCATTTAATATTGGGTTTCCCGTATTTTAACCTGAAATAGTGCATCTTGCGGTAAAGGACAGTCTTACTAACTTCCCTGGTATGTTTTCAATAAATAATGTAGATTTCTGTCCTGAAATACAGAAAATTGTCTCACCTAACCATTTTTTTTTCAGAGTTTCCTTGATTGTCTTAAAGCTGCTACATTGACCTGTAAGCAAACTGGTTATAAGGTGGCAACAGGGAAGTGTGGGTACATGAATGATAAATGGGGAGCTGCAGTGAAGAGAAGTGCTGTAACACTGGGGTGGGAACAGTGCTGCTTTAAAAATGATTATTTTAAGGATAATACTTCCCATTTCATTTCTCAGAAATTAATGGATGTCACTGAGTAGCTTACAGGTATGTTAAATGATTAAGACTCAAATGTGGAGGGAGAGACAAGAACCATAGCCACAATTTGTGGCCAGTGAAACTACTGCCTCACCACCACCACCATTTGTTGTACACTCTTCTTAGGAGCCACTTAGATAAATGTCCCCAAATCTGGTGTACACTATTTACACTAACACAAAGTACCCAATCTTTGTGAGCATGTGGCTTTTAAAATCTTTGCAAAACTGAATGTTTAAACAAAGATGAGCTTTTCCACTGTAATTGTGGGGAAGAGATTGTTCTGCTTGAGTCAAGGAGCACATATTTAGCCTGTTTAATTCAGCATCAGCTTGAATGAGACTCTCCTAATTGACAACAGCCAAGGATCTGGCATTTTTATAAGGAATTCAGGGTAAAGGGAAATGATGGGCAGTGGCTTTGAATTCACAATACCCAGCTCCTGTAGCATTAAATCTTCATTCCTGAAGCCTAGCCACGACGACCCAGCTCCTGTGTATTGTCATAACACAACCTCAAAAGCCATCACTTGATGAATATGGCCTGAAGTGATGCAGGCAAAATATTGTAATTTTTTTGCTGTGTTCTGTGTGAATTGATTTCCTAGTCAGTCGGGTGGGACACCCTGTAGATTAAGACTTAGCACACACATTTTGAATCTGTAGACTAGTACTTGAGGTGAAATAGGAAATATTTTATATTTCAGAGCAGTAATGGCCTGAATTGCCAGAAATAACCATAATAACAAACTGCTTGTTTCCTGAGTTACGCACATAGTACGAACAGCCGTAGTCTCAGTGCATCAATGCTCTCCCTGTTTTTTAATGAAAACAACAGGGATGGGAAATGGTCCAAGAAGAGTTTGTTCTCATGGTTTGTCTGATATTCTTTTAAAACTGTCTGTTGCTATGAAGAAAGATAATTACAGAACCATCTAAAATGTGTGGGTCTTCCGAAAAGAGTGGATGGGTTGTATGTAGACATGGAGCTGCACACAGCATGTAGGCAAAACAAAAAGCAAGAGAATGCTGAAACGTCTGTTTTCTAGGAGTTCTTTGGTGACTCTCCTAATTTTTATTCAGCTATTATCTAGACTATAATAGCTGACAACTGACAGTCCCTCTCTTTCTGTGCGTCTCTCTCAGACATCCTCCTCTCTTGTACCCACCTTCTTGTGAGCTGGTTTATCCTGTCACTTGCTTCACAAGGACTTTTCAGGGTGCTCTGCTCAGATCAGCAGCCTGGGTGGATTTGGAGAAGCCTGCCAGCTTTCTGAAAAACAGCTCACATCAGAAAATTTTGTTGTGTTTCTGTTCAAAGTCTTCACCTTCTGTGAAGTCTCTCTCTGACTCTGTGGCTTTCCTTTTTTCCCAGGATTTTCTGCATTCCTGTCTTGTATTGTGCATTGGCTGTGAGACTTCCTGCTTCGAACCACTAAAATGTCTATAGCAGTCTGCTTAGAAAGGCTCATGAAGGCACTAATAAAGTACAGGCACAACCATCCAGGCCTGCATCTCTGCTGACAAATGTAGAGTCAAAAGTTGTGGCAGTAGTGATGGAGATGGTTATGCAGATATGTGATGTCAGACATGCTTATCACTGTCTGGTAATGGCCATGGGTCAAAGCACCTATCAGTCCCAGCAAAAGAAGGCAGACCTACCCATATTCCCTACCAGCTTGAAACAGGAATTTCTTCTTGCCTTATGGCAGACTGTGCCAAGAAATAGGTCTGATTCCCCATGAACATGAGTTTGTGCAATGCAAACATGTACCACAGGCTCTTATGACAGAAGTGGTGGCTCTTGTCGGCTGAGACCAAGGGAGGGAGGAACCCAAGGAATGAGCTCTCTCATCAGCCGTTCTGTCAATTGTGATCGGTCAGCTGCTGCTTATGATGAAACCAGTCTTTGGGGATTTCATTCTGCATGGCTGGCCAGCTGGTATGTGTTTCTGTCTGGCCTCTGCAGCCCTGGCCCTCGTTTGAGGAGGTATGCCTTTTGTTCTGTGTCAGGCTTCAAATAGTTTGGCATCTGTTGGTTTGTGTTGTCTGCTCAACCATTTGTTGCACTAGCAAGTTCCTTCTAACCACAATTCCTAAGCAACCTGCTCCCCTGTTAGGGTTTCTGCTTTAAAAAGCAGAGGTACATGTTTGCTGGCCATGAACTCTCCTGCTGGAGAGTGTGAGGATATTTGCATACAGGAGAGAAAAAAATAGCTATCAGAGTTAGCTTCTGATTAACTGTTTGGTCATGCTGCAGTTTCTTACCGTCAGGGCACGTTAGTAGTGAAAAGTACAAGTCGTGTAATCCATACTTCCACTGCTCTACAAACAGCATAGTTGATGGACAGAAAAGAGTGGTAGTGATTAGATCCACAGCAGTGATTTGCAGCCTGAGATTACAGTTTCTGCAATTTGCTTGAGTTTGTACAACCCAAATATCAGATAACATTACGATTTACATTTTCCGTGGAATGCTGTCTCAAGAACACATTGATTTGTGCCGCATCAGATTACTCAGGGGCTGGAGAAAGCCAAAAGGAGAATTTTACTTTTTTCCTGCTGACATTTGAAAAACAGGATTATACAATGTCACATCTAGCCCTGTGTAACCTTCAGTGACCAGCCTTTGAAAGTCACTTAAGAATTACAATTTGTTTAGGCTTTTTTTAAACAGTTAAGAACTCTTTTGAAATCCCTTGAAGGCAAACATTAGTCTGTTCCTGCCACCTTAGCCACAGGCAATATGCAGGGTGAGGCAGGGGGAAAAGAAAGTAGATGACTGCAATTCACCCTTTGGGTTCAGTATCACCCTCTTTCTACCTCATATCAATCCAGACCCCACTAGTGATTTGCTCATTCATATCCCGGGCTTCTGGATGATCAGCCCTGACTTGAAAGCTGCTACCTGGAGAAGAGAGGGTACTGCTTAGAAAGGGTTTCTGAGGGTCAAGTGGGACCAGTCATACCTCGCTCTCCCTACAAGTATTCCCGATTGTAACACATGGTCTGTGTCACATCCATGGGAAAGCAGTCCTGTCTCTGCACAGCCTGCTGCTCCCCACTCCATACTGTGTCATGCAATATTTTCCTCCCCAGTGGTACTCAGCATGGTTAATGCTACAGAAATCAGACATTTACTGTTATATATTTTTTTTTAAAATTCAGTATTCATTTCACAGAATCCTAGAACGGTTTGGGTTGGAAGGGACCTCTGGAGGCCATCTAGTCCAACCCCCCCGCAGGGGGCAGGGACATCCTCAACTAGATCAGGTTGTTCAGAGCCCCGTCAAGCCTCTGATATGTCTGTATTCTCAATTTAAACTGTTTCCAGAAGAACAAATTAAAAGATTGAGCCATTAAAAACCCCAATATTAAGGCACTTGCTCAAATGTACCAAATTTTCAGGGATCTGAGACTCTCTGTTCCCCAAGAAATAAGAGATTTGAAGAAATAAAACCCCTTGGCAATATAACTTCTCAGTACCTGCTAAAAAATAAGGTCATTCTTAGTTATATGCCTACTTTAGTCATTGGATTATGGACTTAGATCTAATATGTGTGTGTGGAAATGAATGGGGAGAGGAAAGCTGAGATTTTTTTTTCTTTTTCTTTTTTTTTTAATTTCTCAGCTGCTTAGCTTAGAAGCCACAGACTGCTCTTTGTAAACATGCAGCTGTGGCTAGTCCGTCACATAGTATTTTCTTTTAGGATGAGACAAGCACCAAATCTACGTAGCTCCTATTGTTACTTATCTGTCATCCTATGTTAGCAGCATTCAATACATGCAGTGTTTGCCAAGGACATGTGGCATTAAAGCTGCATATGTAGATGAAGGCTCTCCAGATGTGCTGTACTGAAAAGTTCAGAGCCTGGAGCTCACAGTGGTTACTTTTTCTTCCCTTGGAATCTGTATAATTCGATGAGGCACCACAGACTCGATACTCTCAAAGAAAGTAATAGCCTTTGCCACAGTAGGTCACTTTCTGATGCAATGGGAGGAGACATCTTCACAGTGCCGTGCCAGGAGTTATGCAATCTAAAATGTCCAGTTGAAACATGTCCAAGCACCACTCAAGAAATAGCTGTAGCACTGAATGCTCAGGTGCTGGAGGTGCTTGGGTACTCGGAGAGTACGTCAGCTCAATGAAATTACTTTTGACGTGTCTGAGAAAACAATGGTGCTTGCCGAAAGTGAGCTATTGAGAGATTCAATTTGTATAGGAGGAGAAGGAAATCACCTAATTGTTTCAATGCACCAGAAGAGGAATATATTTCTTGGTAGGGAGAACTCTTTTCTTGATGTAATGGTAGTGTTAAATCCCAAGATTCTCATAAAGAAGGAGGGATGCCATGGGTTTGGATGGGATCAGTGAACTCTCCACTCACTTCCTGATATTATTGTGGGGTACATTTGCCTTCCTTCTCAAAGGACAGTGATGTGTGGGCTCTTGCAACAGTTAATCTCATCTTTTTTCTTGCTTCACAGTTCACTTCCTCAGCACACTCTAGTGCAAGAACAAAGTGTGGGGACACTGCATGAAGAATGATTGTGGGGTAAGATGGAAACTGTAACCAGCCCAAATTCAATGCTCTCGTAACATAGATCTCAGATTTGTTGCATAGGTATTTTCCTGGCTTCAAAAGATTTGCCAGGGTAATTAAACCTCTACATGGAGAAAAGTATTGCTGTGATATTTGTTTCTGTATACTAGATATTACAGCAACACCTCTCACTGGAGTAACTATATCCAAGTATTTAATCTCAGACATTTGAGTCACCCTTCACAATTTTTTTTTTTTTTTTTTCAGAGTTTACAGAAGTATAGGCAACATCAGATTTCAAAGAAGGAGAGTATGGAGACAAGTCATGGTAAGGTCAGCAAAAGCCAAGGGTTAAAGAAGAAGCCCCAAGCTAAGCTGAGTAGGGCTGGCTCAAGAAACAAGAAAAAAATCTTCAGAAAGCCTGGACTAGATCCAGAAGCCATTGAGGAGGTGCAATCGTGGATCCTAAAAATAGAGACATTGACTGTGACTGCTGTTCCACACACTACCACCTCCTTCTTGATAAGCCATTACAGAGTTTGACTCCCCTTGGCTTCTACACAGAAAAAGCAAGGGAAGAGGCCATGTCCTGCTCCTGGCACTCTTGCCCTCCAGAGCATTGCCTATCTTTGGAGTAGCTCTATACAGCCTTGTCTTTTATGTTCAATGAATCCTTTCCCAAGCTTACTTAAGATCAAGGAAACTCAAGCAGTCACAAACCCAGTTACTAAAGAGCATTTCTGGAGATGGTAGGTGATGGAGGATGGAGACCATCAAGGTTAAGTTCATGCTGTTCACAATCATGTGAAGCAATCTGTAGTGCTGCACAGTGCAGAGGGAGGTCTTCCAAAGCTCCAACACGGGAACTTGGGTAATTAAACATGCCAGAGCAGAATTAGGTTGTATCCTTGGCAGATAGGTGCTCAACAATGCAAATAACTTGGGAAGAACATGAATGGAAGAGAGAGGTAAAATCCACTAGTGCGTAAATATGACATGCCTCTCCTTCCTGGATAAGTTACAAAAGAATGCACTGCTTGGGGTTCCAGACTGCAGGTAATGGGCTGAGTGACAAGGGACCATGGTGGTTGTGTGGAAGAAGGGTATATAAAGGCATGAAATTACTTTTAATTCCTCAATCTTTCTTATCCTTTATCTCTATCCAAAGTGATCCTGAGAGATTCAAAACTCTGTTAGACACTTTTTTGACTTTACAGATTGGGGATTGAATTACAAAGTAGAAACAATACGTATGGTTTTTAATGCCAAGTGACTGGCAAGTACCAGTAGCTAAGCATTTTGAATGATCAGACTGTAAATCTATTGTCTAAAATTTTTTTCAAAGAGAATCCCTGAGGCAGCTAGGAACACAGGAATAAATTCATAGTGAGAATGACCTGTTTGTAGATAATCTCTTTACATAAAAAAAGAGTTGATTTAAAGAGAAAACAACTATCCTGTAGCGAATTACTTGCTCATACCGGGTTCTGAAACATGTCTCATCTCCTTCCATAGATTTCTAAGCGTTTATGTATGAGCCATTAGTGACAGGATGAAACAAGAGAATTGTGTGAAAAACATTTCTTCCATCTTTTAAAAACAGATTTCATCACTTCTTTTGTGCTTCCAGCTTTTCTCTCTACACATTCCTATTTTTCATGCTATTATTTTTGAAGCTGTGACTGATCAAGAGTTTTTTAAACAATTTTTCATCAGCAATGTGTACAAAGTTTTAGGGACATATTTGGAGAGCTTGTTTTCTACAAGTTTTCTCATCAGCATATCTTTTTAAAAATTATCATGTGTTATTTGTTTTCTTTGCAAAGGTATCTTTTTTTTTCCCACAGAAGACTGACAGTAAGTTGTTCTGCAGTTGTCTGTTTCTATAGCTTCTAACTGCATTTTTTTGTAATGATGTGCTGTGCATTCCATGCATGGATCCAAAAATAAAACAATACAATAAATTAGAGAAAGATGATGATTGATTTAACAGACCTACTATTTTTAACACGCTCTGCTACTGGCATGTTGGGACTGCAATTTTAACCAGGCAGTCCACTGATATCAGTAGCTTTCTGATAAGCTTTAAATAACCACTGGAAAAACATCCTGGACAGCTTTATGAAGATAATAACTGCAATTAAATCACAGTTCTTTGGGTGGAAACCCTTAGCAGACCATGGATGAATTTCTCAATGAGAACTCCTTAGTCGGGCGTATGAAGGCAGAGAAACCCACCACATGGGCAGGATTAATAGAGCACTTGTTGGTCTGCAGCTGGCATTGTGCCTCAGCAGGTGGGCAGGATTTGGGCCACGTGCCTCTGTCAGACCCTCGTGCTCCAGTCTGCCTCTCACTCCATCCTTCTGTCAACTGGAGAGGGCTGCCCCACAGCCTCCCCCACCACCCTCTAGCTCTCCTCCCTGAGCCAAGACTGGCAGCTGTGTGAGGGCTTTGAGGAGCCCCACTCTCAGCTGCATACAGAGGTCTGTATTTATGGTCCAAGGGTGGACAATAGCCATGTGCTGGGATGCTTCTGGTCAACAAAGGTGGAGCACTTTGTCTTTCTTTTTGGCAAGACAAAGAGCCGAGCCCTCCCCGGGGCAGCATGCCCTGCCTTGCTGTTCCCAAGGGCATGAACATATTTACTCATTTGCACAGTTTCTTTCTTTCAAGGACAGTTTGCACATCAAATACTTACTAATGCCTTGATGCATTGGTCCACCTCCTCTTTTCTGGTGGATTATGCTGAACTGAAGGCATGAGATGTTCTGGGTGGCAGGTTTGGGACTCTGCAATGCGACCTGCAGTTTTGTGGGAGGTTTCTTCTGCACAAACGGTGAGAATGAGCACTGATATTTAGCTGGAGTGGAGTTAGAGACTTTGCTCCCTTTCCCCCCTCCCCATACGCTTTGCAGAGTTGGCTTTACTCAGGGCTAACAGCAGCAAATGTGTGGTGGTTCTTCACTGATGGTAAAACATGGCCTGACATGGAACGGCAGGGGTCTGGACTGGCACTGCCTGGTACTTTGACACACTGGCTGCTAAGGAGGCAACATCTTCCTACCCTGCCCACGTAACCCCAGTGGATGAATGTTGCTGCCACATGTATTCTAAAGCACCTGCTGGACTGAGACTCGTGAGGTGTGGTGGCTTCCTGTCTCTGCCTAGGTCTGACAACCTGAGAGTTTTACCTATGGTAAAGTACTTAGCACTGACCCTCCAACAGTGGGTGAGCCCTGTCATTTGTTCTTTGTTCTTTCTGGGTTAGCAGTAGAAGAGTATTCCCTTCCACTAGGGTATTACCATCTCTGTAATACCCTAGGTTTATTTGTCCCTGGATTCCCTACTGCCTGTTGCAGCCACAGAGAGAGACCCAAGTCCAATCCACTTTTCTGAGTGGTGATATACAAACATGTGTCCTTCAGGCGACAGCTGATGGCCTGATGATTTAGTAGGCCCTGGGGAGGAACAGGTTCCCCCTCAGCCTTGTTGTCCTGCTGTTCTGCAGCAATTTATTGAGATACTACCTAGCCCAGCCAGCAGCCCCTCAGAGGTATGGAATGCTTTCTCACAGCTGTAAGTTGGTAGAAAATGGATGGCTGGAGCTTGCACAGAGAGTAAGTAACAGAGGTGGGAGTGGATGCCTTTTCTTGTTCTGGATGCTACAGTCCAACAGAAACAGGGAAAACAATGACAAGCTGCAATCTTATTTCAGGCCTCATGTGAATAATGAGTTGTAGAGCTGTGGAAAGTCGGTCTGTGAACCAGAAAACCTTTGATAAAGAAGGAGGAGAGGACATCACAGGTGGAGTGGGAATATCCAAAATGCATGAAAAGCATGTTCCTATGGTAATGTTAGTTAATGTTACAATTGCCTCAGTCATTTCTTCATTTGTATTCCTCACATAACTAGCTGAGCACCCGGTGACTTCATGGTGGCCTCCTAAATGCCCTGAGAGTTGTTCTTTTGCTAGCTTCCTCGGGCAATAAATAAAACTGAACAGTTAACGTGGAGTTGTGGTTATCTGAGGACTGCTAGTTTTGTGGGAAAAAGCTTGGCATTATGAGTGTGGACAGTGAGTCAGCAGTGAAGCCAAAGTGAGGAATAATGGTGCCTTTAGAAATTCTTTTCCAAATGTATGCCATTAGGGTTTTAAGCTCTGAAAGGCACTCATTGCTTTCAGGCAGGACTGTTTTACCACAAGAAAACTAGGAAGAGGAGGAAGTAGGAAGAGGGGAGGAGAGAGGAAAATAAAGGAGTCACGTATTGTGTTAAATAATTAGGACATAGTGGAAATGGAATTGGTTACTAATGATCTGTGGCTAAGAAAGCATTAAACACGTTCAAATTCCAGCCTCTGTGATGATAATACTCAGTGGGTGAAAGGAAGGTAGCAGGAAGGTCAGTGGTGTAGGAAAGAGCTACAGTCCTGTCACAAAACACTGTGATTGCTGCCCTGATTTCACTGTTCAGCCACAGCCTATCTGCCTGATGCCCACTGGGGTACTAGTGATGCAGTTGTATACTAGTGATTAGTAACTACTTTCCTGGCTGCTCCTTTTGGAAAAGCAAACAAAGAAATTTTTGTCTAATATCTGTCCATTCCCCTCCGAGTCCTGCCAAGAGTTCTTTGGAAAGTGACTTGGAAGGAGCATCCCCTGCAGCAGGGAAACGTAGGCATTAACGCTACAGGAACTGCTGGATAAAATCCTAGTTTGTGTTACCCAGGAGGTCAGGCTATGTGATTATTGTAGCAGTTCTTGCTTAAAATCTATGTCACTCTCTGCTTCAGCAGGACTGACTTACAGCTTAGAGGCTATAGCACAGTCTGGTTTTTTAGTGAAATGCTGACATTTGACTCTTCATTCTGCCCACTAATTATGACTTTGATTTACGCTACTCAGAAGACTTCATCTTATGCACTGGGTTCATACAAACTGTTTTAATTTTCATTTTGTTTTAAATATTAATAATGCAATGTGCTTTTGTTTTGTCCACAGCTTCTGTGGGTATTGAACACCTGATGTGGTTCTTTACACCCCACATCTGTGGGACATCTACTTCCTTTCCCTCTAAGTAGGCCACTTGACCTGTAAAGCTCTTCTGAGAATTGGGTCTTGAGAGTGTACCTGTGTCTCTGTGCCCCTTGCACCACTTACTCCTTCAGCCAGTATCAGGACAGTGGGAAGAGCAATCTTACCACAGTCATTGCACTTCCTGCCTGCAAATGTGTCAGGCAGCAGTGAGGAAAGCGAAGACAAAAGTGTCTCCTTTCCCATTTCTGCAGGCAGGCATGGCTGCCTCAGTGACAGACAGGGCTAAATCCAAAATCGGGCTGATGTCTGTGTCAACCACTGCACCCTCAATTAAGGGAAAAGCTTATGAGCAGGTCCCAGTATTACTTCATAGGTCATACAGTGATGCACTGCCAGATAGACATGTTCTGTGTCAAAACCTTAATCCAGTCATCTGGAGTAACTCTGTTTTTCTGACTACCGCATCGAATCAGTGAGCTTGGCTGTATATCATGAGTCATACAGGAAAGAATACAGGCGTTAGGTAAACAGGCTTCATTTGGAGCCTCTCATTTTGTTACTTTGCTAGAATATTTTCTAATTTGATGACTTCAGTCACAGGCTTCTGTATTTGCTCTGCTGCTAAAGTGTGATTTCTGAAATCACTCCCTGTTGGCCCCAAGCCTGGACAAGACCTCCAAGATCATCAAGGCTAACCGTTAACCTAACTCTGCCAAGTCCACCACTATACCATGTCCCTAAATGCCACATCTACACATTTTTCAAACATTTCCAGGGATGGTGATTCCACCACTTCGTTGGGCAGCCTATTCCAATGTTTAAGCACTCTTTCAGTCAAGAAACTTTCCCTAATAGCCAATCTAAATGTCCCCTGGTGCAACTTGAGGCCACTTCCTTTCATCCTATTGCTTGATACCTAGGAGAAGAGACCGACTCCCACCTCACTAAAACCTCCTTACAGGTAGAGAGAGATAATGCAACTATCATTAGATGAACCAGTAGACAATGAACCATTTTTCACTCATCAGTGAGTGTTGCTGGAAAATCTCCTCTTTATGCTGTTTCAGATATACGAGGCCTACTTGTGCTAGTTCTCACCATCACACAAGAACTTTAAAAGAAAATACCTTTTTTTTTAAGTAACCTGACATGTTTTGTGTTGCAGATAAAACCAGCCTTTCCTTATACCTCACTTGGTTTCCACCTGAAATTATCACCTGATCTTTGTCTTATTTGCTTTTGTGAGAAGGTACTGAAAACTATCTGACAGTCCCAGGTATCACTCAGTTTACAGCAGGCTCTGCCAGTCAGAACTGGCTCCTAAGACTGAATCCTGCATCAGTGTGAACCTTGGTGTGACATCAGTGGCATGACTCTGGATCTGCATCAGTGGGTGTGAGACCATATTTTCCCTTCTCTTCTTCTCCCAGTCATCAACAAAAGTGCAGTCCCAAGGGGCAGCTGGTAATGTTTAAATTCATCTCTTTTTATCTCTTAGTCAGGGACAGTCAATTATCTTCTAGAGGTAGAGATTGTATCTGAATTGGATTCTCTCTTCTAGTTGTTTAGGACCATAGAGGAAGAGACTTCTCACATCACTTTCCATAACAGAAAGATGATACAAGAAATTGGAGTGCAGAGGGTAATGTAAAAACAAGACATAATGGAAGTATTCTATGGACAGGATGAAAGCAGAATACTGACTTCAGGAAAGAACCCTGGAAAGGGCTGCCTTAAGCAATGTACAGATACTTTTGCTACATGTGCCTATTCTTCATCTTCACAGTTCAGTCACTGATGTGTGTGCATTGCTTGCAATATAAGAATTTATAGCTCACCTTCTTGGCAGTTGTTTCTAACCTTGACCACTCCTGGTCTAAACTGAAACAACTTCCTTAAGAGCAATAGTATTATGATGATTTTGAATTCATGCAAAGAAAGAACTGGAAAACCATGAATTGGTCTAGTGCTTTGCTCAACTGAAGTTTCCTATTACGAGTCCGTAATCAACAGATTCATGAAATAAGTTGAATGTATATGTTTAATTATTTGTACCAATAGATCCACAAAGTTCAATTCAATATCTGGACCTGAAGAGGTAGATACAGAACAACATGAAGTCCTTGCTCCAGAAAACAGACCATTTAGACACTGAACAAGATGTGCCAAGTGCTACAGATACCTCTTCTCTGAGGGCCATCTCTTTTTATTTGCTTTAAGTCTATCTCTTCTAAGCTTCATTTGACACTCTCTGTTTCTTGCATTGGATAGACAATAAACAGCCATTTCCTATCCACTCATTCCACGTAATTTGTGATTTTCAGAACTCTATAAACTGTTCCATAGTTTATCATAGTTGATTTTTCTCTGAGCTTTTTCAACCTTTTGCAACCTGTTTTCAACCTTTTGAGATGAGTGGACCCTAATGGAAAAAATATTCAAGCTGCAGATGAACAGAGTTATGATTATGGGTTTTTTTTGCTTTTTATTCCTGGTATTTGAGTTGGTATTTTGACTGCTGCTGAGCACTGAGGATCAGTTTACATGAAGCTGTCTATCTTCACCTCAAACTCTCTCTCCCAAATGGTAACTGTCAGCTCCGAGTTCGTAATCTTACTTCACTCTGAAGGGTATTTATTCTGTTGCAAGGACACACCTTCTATTTCATGTCTTTTGGTCAATTATCTATTCTTACCAGGCCCTCCCATCGTATTCCATGGCTACTAAGTTTCTTTAGAAATCATTCCCGGGGGACTTTGGCAAAAGAGTTTTGAAAATCCAGTTGTATTTTGCTTGACCAGCTCACCTGACTCATATACTTGTCAACTTGAAAAAACTCTAATGGATTTTATAAGACAGGATTTCTTGTTGCAGAACTGCCATTGGCTCTTCAACATAGATTGCATTCAGAATATGTATTTTAGGTGAAGTTTGTGTCCTTTATTGCATCTTTTACAAATCTGTGCACTAGACTTACTAGCTTGCAGGCCTATAGCTCTCTGGATCCTCCTTGACATTGCATTTGATATCCTTCAATGTTCACAGTGCCCTCAATGTTAATATGGAAGATCACATATCCCTGTCAGTATTTCAGCTATTACCCCCTTGGGTTTTCTCAGAACTTTTGGCTAAATACCATTCAGTCCAGACTTTTTGTTAGCGCTTATGCTAGTGTTACAAGCCTCTTCATAGTCACTTACATTTCAGATGGATCCTCTGCAGTATTGCCTTTCAAAAAGGCTTCTAGTGAGGAAATACCCTCAGTTTCTTCTGCAATGAACAGTGATGCAAGTATTCATTGTGTTTTTCTGCAACAGCCTTGCCTTCTCTGAGCATTCAACCTGACTGTTAGTGGACCCTATAGACTGCCTAGCAGGCTTTTTACTCTGATGTGCTGGAAGAGGAATTTAGTGTTACTTTTGATTGCTCCAACCAACTGTTCCTTAATATTTTTTTTTTTTTTGGCCTGCCTAATTGTATTTTTGCATTTAATCTGGCAGAGTTTATGATCCTTTTTATTTTCTTCATTTGGATACAGGTTCTGCTTTTTGAATGATGCCTTCTCAATTCTAATAAATTCTTTTACTTTCCAAATCTTTAGCTCACTGCTCCACTACACTTAGTTCTTTTTATTGTTTCTCAATTTTTTTCCTAACAGACGGTATGCACTGAAACTCTGCTTTCCGTATTTCAGTAGAATGCTTTTTGGTAGTCCATGTGCTCTCTGCAAGGATTTCGTTCTCTCAGTTACCTTTTTTAGCATTTTTTTTAAACAAAATTCCTCATTTTCATATACTTTCGTTGCTCAAAGTTTAGCACAATTGTGGTGGATCTTCAAACTTTGCTGCTCCAGAGGAGATACTGGATCAAAGTATGTTATGTTCACTGCTCTTTAATGGTGCTTTTCCTTTGAAATTTTGAACCAGAACCTGTGTAGTCTTTAATACCATGGCACGAAGTATTTTGAAAACCTTAAGTGAATAAAATACAAGGTAAAAAGGAGAAAGCTCAGGTGATTTGAAGGCAAAATTTTAGAAGAGGTATAAGAAAATACTTTTGAGGTATAACATTGCTATGGAATTTATCACAGACCAGAAAAGAGGGTAGTGTGGAGATGGACTGATTAAGGCTAATATCACTGGAGGACCAGAAGTGGGGTCAACTGTATATGTTGAAATGGAGTGCCTGCAGACAGTATCAAGAAAAAGCAGCAGAGAGCAAATGGTGGATTAGGAAGATAATTCTGGTAGCAGTACTTAGAATGGATTTGAAGGGTGATCAAGAAATATTGTGGTCACAGGGTGTGGCACAAGGAGATAATATGCTTACATGCTAATTTTTTTACGAAAACAAAGTTTCCTGCATGCAAACTGGGTCAACATCCTGAATGCACATGGGTAACTGGGCCTCTGTCTGAAGCAGTTTATATATTAAACATGGATTCAAACCTTGTAAAATGCTAACCAGAATAATATGTGGTAGAAATTAAGGATTGGAAGTTGTGAGTAGGGCTGATGGCCTTGAAAGTACACAAGTGCACTGAAAAGCTGTTACTTGTTCCATACTGCCTAGAAGATCCTTCAGTGAAAGGAAAATTAACAGAAAACCCTCGGGTCAAAAATGGCAGCAGAAGGCTAATCCTTCAATTAATTGAATCACTGCAGATAAACTTTCCTTATGCAAAGGGAGCAGGTACTTTTGCATTGTTGTTTTGCACATGTGAGCTGTATTCACTAAGGAAATGTAATCATCAGGTAATGCTTTTCTCCTTGTACCCCAGCCCCTGGCTTAGAAACGAATGTGTGCGAATGGATATGTGTGGTAGTAGCTATGTTCTTTTCCCCTGATTTATTTGTTTCCATACATTCTGAATACATCAGGCACTTGTTTAAGTGTGCCTTTCTGGTAAGTGTGGACTGGAGGAGTATTGAACTTGGTATAATACAAATCTCTCAATAAATAAAAAATCTCCTACTAAATCTCCCTTTATAAAGGCTGAGAAGAGAGATCTGTAGCATTCCACCTGTGTATGAATCGATTTCAATCAGCCTTTAGGAGGTTTCAGGCTGCGTTAGCTGTAGGATAGCATAGTGCAGCAGCAAAACTGCCCTCACATCCCTTATTGACAAGTTAGTTATGAAGCATGGAATATTTAGGTTGAGGAGATTCATACCAGTACTGCAGACATCTAGCCCTGTTATCTCTACTTTAAGACTATTGAAATGCCACCCACCAGCACACCAGCTTTCCCATCACGTACAACAGGGCACTAACTTCTCTGGATAAGCCTCTTCTGGAAATTAATTAGCTCTTTAAAGGGAAAAAAAAAAAAGAGGGAAGATTTTTTCGTTCCTTTTTTTAAGAGCAATTTCTATGTTTAGGAAAATGGGCCAACTTTCCCATTTCAAAATCCTCTGATTCAGTTATGGGCAAGGTGAGAGGTTAGAGGCCTCATTGTTAATGAAAGAGGCAGCCTCTGATTTTTGCACTAATTGAAGCATTTACATTTTTCAGCAGAACTCAAATGCAAAACTAACACATTCCTTGGGGATTTATAACCCCACGATGGATTTTTCTATCCTCTCTCCCTTAATTATCCCAAATTATCTGAACTCTCATAAAGCAGAAAGAAATGAATATTAATATTCCATTTAGCGTATACTCTAAAATGCAGTAGAAAATGGAGGCAATAATAATGATAAAGAGGGTGGCTGAGATGATTTGGAATATATAATCTTTCTTCTCTTCATTGCAGCTTCCTTATACTAGAATAAAGCCAGGAAAACTCTGTCTTGCATTCATTTAGCAGAGCAATTTTTGTGCTGTGTTGACTTTCAGTATATAAGTAAAACCTTGGTAAAATATTACTCTGTCTGTTAAATGTAATATTTTGGTTTTGTGCCTTGATCAGAAAAAAATAAGGATAAAAGAAATTGGATAACTTTTTCTGAAGGGGAGCAAATAGAAAGATAAAGCTCGTCACTGGAAAGTAGACAGGAAAAATAGCAAGAAAAGAGCAACTATGAAGTGAACATGAAATGAGGCAAAAAATGTAGTTTATGTTTAAAAAAAGGAGGGAATCTGAAGAGCAAACAAATATTAAACATAAGCTGGAAAAGACAAAATCATATATATAGGTCACATAGGCCAGAGGAGAGGATCTACTGGCATGAAAGAGACAAGCAGAGAGGTCCCACAGGAAGGCTGGGAGAGGAAAAGGAAGAATGTCTCTTCGTTTGGATGAGATAAAAGTACCAGGTAAATCTCCAGTTGACCACTAACTAACTACTGATGGCGAGTTACAGGCTTGTAATGAGCCTTTGCCACTCAGAGGCATCTCAGAGTTGCTACTCAAAATTCCTTGTTCCCAACTCTAGGGCATAAGCTTTAGGTTCCCAGTGCCCTGGAAGTTGGTAGTTAAAAGACACAAGTGAAGGAGAGGCTTAGTTTTGTCTAAGACGTTCCCTAAGATGAAAAATAGCCTTGAGAATGATCCTTGGTGGGGGGATGCCATTCACAGTGAATACAAATATGAGCCCAAGTTCAACTTTAAGGCAGTTATATTTATAGAAATTGTATATCTGAGATTCACAACCACTTCTTCACCTTGTTCTGTGTAAATTTCTTCTCTGTTTCCATTAACAGATGCTCACTGAAAGGAGCCAAAGACTTTCAAAGGACTCATCACCTGTGAGCAGCGTGGCTTATAACTGCCTTGGTGTTATGCTGTCTGCTGTATTTAAAAATACATTATCCTATGAAAGCAATGTTCAGTTTCTCAAACCATGTTTTGTGTAAAAAATGTAACTTTGTAAAGCAAAAGTGATACAGACCAACTCTCTACTATACTGTTTTTACAAACCCTTTCTCACTGTCTTAACACAACATTGGCAGGTTGCTGTAAGGGGGGGGAACAATCAACCAAAGAGAAGCCCATCTGCATAATTGTTGGGTACAGCATCACATATTGGGCTTGAGGACAGATTTTGGGAGAAAAGACTGCCATATTTAAAAAAAAACCCAAAACATAAAAACCCAACAGGGAATGATATTAAAAATAGTGAACAGACTTGAGATCAGCTGGGAAATAAAAAAGTCATTGTCCTAGCCCTATCAACTTGCTAAATGATGCCCCCCAACGCAACATCTACCCGTCTCTTAAACACCTCCAAGGATGGTGACTCAATCACCTCCCTGGGCATCCTGTTCCAATGGCTGACAACCCTTTCAGCAAAGAAATTCCTCCTAATGTCTAGCCTGAACCTCCCC
>VWZO01002993.1:391621-404460 GCA_013396975.1 Bucco capensis | reverse complement strand
CTCTCCCTGATATTTCTCAGCCTGCTCACCTCTTCTCTGAGCTCCATCACTTCATCTTGGAGCTGTGCCACTCGGCAGAGCAGGTCCATAACCTGCTCACACTGCACACAGCCATAATCACCATTGCCCTCTGTTGCCACTGAAAGGCTGTGACATTCCTCACAGCCTGTAACTTGAATGCCAGTATCCATTTTGGTGGATACTGGAAGGACAAGCCTTTTCCTTCGAGTAGCTACTATAATTAAGAGAATGAGAGGAAAAAAAAAAAAAAATAAAGAAAAGGCGCGTNAAAAACTAACAGTGGGTAATAATCAGAGGACTTTACCAGGGTGGGAAGTTTGTCTGCTACATCCCTAACCCGTGCCCCAGGGAGACAGCAAACCTTCCTGTGAGGTGTGTCAGGATGGCATACTGGGCCCTCTGCTCCTCTCAACATGGAGTCCCCTACAACAATGACCCGTTGAGTTTTCTTTTTAGGGTCAGTTTTGATGACAGGCCTGAAGCGAGTTGGTCTTGGTGGCACATCTCGTCTTCCTGAATCCTCACAACCTTTGTCCTTGCTCGCAATCATTTCCTCCTGCAGAACCCCATACCTATTCTTCAGGGGCACTGTAGGTGGTGTACTTCTCAAGGGAACAGGCTTGCTCCCTTTGTCGGGCAGAGACTTGTTTCCATTGATCCTGCTCTCGGGGATTGCCACAAGAAGGCTGGGGGGCTGTTCTAGTGGAGATCAATCTGTGAAAGTAATCAATTTCACTCTCACTCTCCCTGATATTTCTCAGCCTGCTCACCTCTTCTCTGAGCTCCATCACTTCATCTTGGAGCTGTGCCACTCGGCAGAGCAGGTCCATAACCTGCTCACACTGCACACAGCCATAATCACCATTGCCCTCTGTTGCCACTGAAAGGCTGTGACATTCCTCACAGCCTGTAACTTGAATGCCAGTATCCGTTTTGGTGGATACTGGAAGGACAAGCCTTTTCCTTCGAGTAGCTACTATAATTAAGAGAATGAGAGGGAAAAAAAAAAAAAGAAAGAAAAGGCGCGTACTCTGTGAAGGCTTTTAAAGCTGCTGCCTTCAGCGCTGCCCTGCCCACGATGAGTCACAGCCCTGGCTCGCAGGGGCGCTGCTGGACTGCTGCTAAGCACTCCTCCTTGCTCTTAGGCACTTCAAAGAAGCGGCTACTCGTTCCCCCAGGGTGAATCCTCTGCCTCAAAGCTTCCCAGAGCTTTCTCTAAGAGCTTTTCTAGCAGATCTCAACTCGGGCAAATTCACTGCAGAATGGCTCAATTTTGCTGTTGTTTTTTAGCTTGAAAATAGCCTTCCCTGTTTTTGTAACACTTTGCCTGGTTTATTTAATTTAATCAGCTTTCCAAGGCTGAAAATATATTTGTAAGAGGTATTGGGACATGGAGCTAAGTCTAGAAGTATATAGAAGCTGTTGATGATCAATATCCAATACAACTGGGGGTTCAATGGTACATAGGACCAGACGTACTTACTGTTAGAGGTATCTTTCCCTCAGCGTAATTATACATTAGAAGCAGATAAAGGAAGCCATGGTATTGCTGGCGACAGGCACTGCAACACCACGTGTTGCAATGCTGTGTGTGCAGTGGAGCCAGCCCCTTGATTGCACGTGGCACAGGCTCTGCAGCACATGTGCGGAACTGGACCAAGGGAAATGCTGCACAGCACTGTGCCTTGCTGGCACAAGCACCTCGCTGCATGTGGTGACTCTAGGCTATTGTACATCGTTAAGGGTAGCTAAGGGATGTTGTGTGTTGGATAGTTTAGGTTCATTTGCAGTCTGGAGCATCTGTGAAAGGAGCTTGTGTTTCTGAGCCTTCAACAACAGGCAAAAATATTTGGGAAGGAACTCTAAGTCCTGTTGCAGTGTTTTGTTGTTTTGTTCAATATAGTGGCATTCTGTCTCAGGAAAAGCAATCTTGTGATTCTGCCTCCTTGGCTTCAATGCGAGAATGAAAGCCAAACCAAAACCCACTGCTAAGGATTTCAGTAGTAGCTACAGAGTTCTGGTGTGAATGTGTGTTTTGAATATTTATTGGTGAATATATGACCTTTAAACACAGTGGAGTGGGGAAGCTAGATTTTATTTCATTTAGTCTGATGTAAAAATTTTGATGTTATACATTGCAAAAACATATGCAATTCACTACTGAGAAATACTAATGTGATGGATAAGGCACTGGATGGGGATTTTATTCTAGGCATAGCTGTAGACTTTCTACATCAATTTGTCCAAGAAAATGATCTAGCCTCCTTAACCAGGGCTTTCTTATCTGTGAAATGAGAATGATAATCTACAATACCAGTCTGTGACAAGTATATGATCAGTACTCGTATTTACTAAGCAGTTTCAGATTAAAGCTTCCTCTTGTCAAGTAATTTCAGAAAACAGCTATCAAAACACCTCACTTAAGAAATGAAAGCTGTTCCATTGGACGCCTAATGTGAGTTGGCTGACACATACTAGACTGTTGAATGTCCCAGGGTGAGAAATTAAAATAATTTGTTTAAATTATTGAACAACAGATTGCTAGAAGTATCATATGACCATGTTTACTTCATAGTCACTGAAGATTTCAGCAACAGTCTTGAAAAATGATGCATGTTAGATACATTCCTCATTAGTTTTGTTCATTAAGTAAGAAGTATGAGGATAAAACGAGACAATTTTATTATTAAAACTACAATTTGATTTTCAAATACCTTTTTGATTTGTTCTGTGGCAAATATTGTACAGATTGTTCATCATTTAATAAGCAGCAAACTATTTTGCAAACCATCACATAAGAAAATAACACTTATGAGAGGATGAGGAAAGAAATGAAACAGCATATGCTATAAACTGAGTAAAAAAATTCAAGATATCTGTGCAAACCTTTTATTACATGTCTTTCTATTAATCTGGGTGAAAAGAAGTATTTTATATTTCTTCATGTGAATTATGATAAGGTACTGAATTTCAGGAGATGCACGGTATATTTTCATGATTCAGAAAAACAAGTGTGTCTTTTTTTTTGTTCTTGTTTTCTATCTCCTGTGCATCACATATAGAATCTCCGGTGGTGCTCATTTGCAAGAAAGGTGTCATGTGTGTGTTCATGATGGTCTGATTGTGAAAGACTTGCCTTCCTTCCCCTTTTTGGAGGTCCCAAAAGCCACATTTGTCATATAGCCACTTTGCTATGAGTATGTAATTAAATGTAAAGCACTTTGGGATGTTCACCTGTATAAAGTATTGCTACTGAAATGCAAGTTGTTTTTCTGCAGCCAAACACAAAACAGAAAAAACAAATAAAGAGTAACAAAAAAGAAATGAAAAGGTTGCTAGGGATAAAAATGTGAACACTGTTAGATAAATAAAACATTAGAAAGAAAGGAAAACACTTCCGGAAAACAAATCAATAAGCTAAAAAAAAAAAAGAGATTTATTTGAAAAAGTTGACAGGCTTGCAGAAATTTCTAGCTTACAAGCTATTTACAGAGAGAAAATATGATGAATCAAGACACAATCATCAAAGTTAAAACCCTAGGTATTAAAATTTTAACTTTAACTTGTAGAGAGTCCAAATCTTTTCCTCTGTGACATAAATTTGTACAGGCAGTAGAAACTTGCAGTTAGAGAGTTTCTTCTGTATTTTACATCCTTGGAGATAATGCTTGTCCTTTTGTAAAGTGAGTGTGAGATTCTGTCCTCCCCAATTTGTGACTGCTACACAACATATCAGAAACTGGAAATATTTATAAAAAAGGAAAAAATATTAAGCCTTAACAAGCCCATTAGTGGCTAGTTCTATTTATTCACTGCAAAATGACATTTTTGCCAAGATGAAACAGTGGCAGAATTCACCTGGGGTTGTTTTTTGGCTATGGACTAGACCCTAGGTATGCAACTTTTCAGGTAAGTGCCCTGACCACAAAGTTGTAGAAGTATAAGCATAATCATATATTTTTTTCTCTCCATTGGTTCTGGTTGTTCACATGCTATACAATAGGACAGGGAACTGCATGGAGGTCTCCCCTTCCAGAGGAGTGCTCCGGCCCTCATACTGCTAGGTAGGCAGTTGAAGAACAAATGTTACCACATAATTTCTGGTTTTGGAAATGGAACCTGTGTCTAAAACCAGGAACACTCACCTGCTTCTTCCATCCAGTTTGTTTTAGGAGGCTACTGTTCCACCTCCTCATAAACCTCATCAGTGAAGGTTACCAACCCTGCAAGATCTCCTGAGGGAGTTTCTGTGTTGGGGTGGAGGGGAGGAGACAACTTTTGAAGCAGGGCAGAGGTATGCATTGTCTCTGGCTCCAGCTATGCTGAGTGCCTCTTTTTCTTTTCACTGAAAGGATCTGGAAAGGAAGTGAAACTCTAACCCAAAGAGCTGTGGTTAGCTATTTTGGCATTAAATACAGTGAGCCTGATGCGTACTATACATCATATTTCCCAGATACATTAATAACTAAAATAGTTTATTATCAATAAATACTCTGCTAGACTTCTAGATTTGTTTCAGCCTCCAGTGATGACTTCTCTTAAAAACTTACATTCTGAAGGTCCTCGTTTTCTTTAGCTTTGGTAGCTTTATTGTACTGAAACATATTGATTCCTCTTTTGTCTCCCAAGCAGTCCATACTGAATTGAAACTTACGGGTTGATTGGTGGCTCTCTTTACAAAATATTCATGCTTCTTGGTTTTGCATTGTTATGTGTTGAAGGCCAAAGAACAACAGAAGTAGGAACTGCCTTTCAATTTTCTAGTTATCCTCTGGGCTTTTAGTTGTTGCTGATAAAATATTTCAAATATGTCAATTCACCTAGTCTTAGAAATATGATTTCATGTTTTCAGAATATATAGCAACAAGCATTTTAATGCCAGGAGGACTTCAGAGCATGAGGTCGGAATACCTTTTCATGTTTTGCATAAACTTGCTCAGTTTGTGTTAACATGACTCCTGGAATTTGATAGTTAAGTAATGCTGTTGACTCTCAGTTTATTACCAGGTATCTGAAATTGTTTTGCCTAGACCAGGCTTTGTGTTTCCCCTTTGTTTGGAAAAATAATCCAGTGTATGTAATTTCCTGAAACACATAATTATAACCTATTAAGAAAACACATCTTGCTGATTGTTTTGCTTCTGACCTCAACAGAAATGCAATGGGGAGATAGGAAAAGGCTTCAGCTCAGTTGAAATTAGAGAGAAAGAAACACACTTGCACCATTGAAACCTGGATCTGTAGAAGGTAGTTTTTACAGTAGCTTTATTGTCCCTATGTTTCTAATAACCTTATTTCATCTTATTGTGAGTAAGGGGAGATGATGGACTGCCATGAATGCTAGTGCATGGTCTAAGTTCCAGCTTTCATTATTACTTCCATTATCACAATGGATCTTCATTGGCCCAAATTGCTAACATTCTTATAGGAACGATAAGACTAAATGGTTCTACCTGTCATTCACTGATGTGTGAATCAACAATCAAATGATTGATCAATTTTTCTGTGCTTCAAAAGCTTCTTTCAAGCTGCATATCCCAAGTTACTGTATAAAATAGTACAATTCTAGCTAAGTTTTCTAAGGGGTAGGTAAAGTAAATTAGGCAATTAGACCTAATCTTAGATTTAAAAATTGAAGATCCATCAGCATCTCTGTCTTGCAAAGAAAATACTTTTCAAAATCTGAACAGAAGATGTATCCTTACAAAAAGAAACCGGCTGTACTCCTGACAGCCTCCCTGTGAATACCTTTCATGAATTTCTAACATATTTTTCTTTTGTTCATTTTTTTCCTAAACTTTGGACCCTAGAAGCTTTTAAGAAGTAGCCATTTTGAAAGAAAAGCAATAGGAGGTGCTAAATATTTTATTAGTGATTTATGAAAACATACTTTTGCTTTATTCCTTTAATAGAAAAAAATCATGACAGTTAGCAAAATGATGAGGATTAATGAATGAAAATGTATTGCATGGCAGCTTCTGAGTAATGGGTTTATAAACATTTTCTTTTTAAAACAAATTTATGTCAAAATGGATTACAAGAAATCTAGCAAACTGTTGTAGTCAGATCAAACAGAATACACAGTCCATGAGTTTTTCTGTAACATCTGCTGCACCCTGGCTGAGATCACCCAGTCTTCACCTAATTCCCTCTCTAACAGGAATGTCATGTCACTTTTGTTAACTTCCCTGGTCTAAAGCCAAGAATAAAGCAAGTGAACCTCTGAAGAGTTTAATGTAGGAAAAATCTTCATGACTTAAGTTAATTTCATCCAAAATCTGTTTTTCAGTCTATTTAGTCCTTTTACAGTTGTTGATGAGGCTGTGCCCTTCATGGTGGACAGGCAATGATTCACTTTTAAACACTTATATGACCACAATTGTATGTTCTACATGATCTGTCAAAACTAAGAAAAAATAAAGAGCTGCATAAGAATCATAGAGTCATAAGATAAAAAAAAATCCCAAAAATGAAGGACAGAAGTGAGACAGAAACCATCAAAAGAGAAAAGTTGAATAGCTGAGGCAGACAATGGCTGGGTAACCATTTTGACAAGCTGACTGGAAGCCACTGTGCTTTATGCTGTGAGGGCTTCATGCAAGTTTCACTGGTAGCAGTAGAAAGGCTTCAGTGGTCTTTGATGCCAACCTAATTCAATCAATTTATTGAATGATTTCTTCATTTTTGTGACATCGGTCTTGTTGCTGAGCAGGGATGAGGAGGAAGGGGATAAGGGGAGGCCAAAGGAAAGTTGACCACACAAATGTAATGTTGGAGGCATTAGACTGCATGGGGCTGTTCAGCCTCCACAAAGAACCAAACTTATTCCCATGGAAACCAGTGTTCAAAGACGAATAAGTAGCCTGGCTCTCAGCAGCTCTCTTTTTCTCTTTTCTTCTCTCATGGGATGTTTTGTTGTTGTTTTTGGTAAAGGGAAAGAAAGAGGCTCTTCACCTCCAAGCAGCTTGAGAAAAGACTGGCAACATTCATTCCACTAATAAGCTGGCAATTAATGCAAAGAAAAATGTCCTGGGTTTGTCAAAGAAGTATTTTTCAACAGGACCTAGTCAAGATGTTGACTAGATTTTTATTTTTTCCCCTTCTTTTGTTTTGGACAAACACTTTCTAGAAAAGGGGGTTACTAAACTGGTGTTGTAAGTCTGCCCTCACGTG
Organism: Bucco capensis; assembly: GCA_013396975.1. Taxonomy (NCBI): domain Eukaryota; kingdom Metazoa; phylum Chordata; class Aves; order Piciformes; family Bucconidae; genus Bucco; species Bucco capensis. The sequence continues at coordinate 397,266 of VWZO01002993.1, read as the reverse complement.
TTGGATATTAACTCTTCAGGATAGAAAGTCTAAGTCAGGTCAATGGAATCCACTAGAAGTATTCTGGTACAGATCCTCAGGTCTGCTCTGCTCGTTTCTTTAATATTGAGATTTAGGTGCTGATACACATGTAGCAATGGGTTACACACAGGGGGAATAAACAGAGCTATGCACTGTCCATTTGATTTAGCAGATATGGGTCATTATCATCACCACATTAAGTAGATAACGAATTCAAAGGAAATGTTACAAAGGTGTTGCTGATACTATCAATGTTATAATGTGTTGCAACCATTGACTGACAAAAAGATATAGCCAAAGGTAGGCTGAAAACCAGGAGAATTATCACCATATTTTCAATAAGTAAGGAGGGTTTTTCTTAGTCTCACTAGTCTGAAAGAAATCCTTTGCATTTGGCTTCTTGTGAGGAGAGTTTCCAAGAATAGGAAATGTCATAGGGAATAGCATCATACCAGAAATTTCCAGAGTGAATCAGCATGAAACTGTGCTGAGATAGGGTATGCATGGTTCTACAGGCTTTGAATCTAATGAAGCCAGGTCTCCTGCAGGCTTGCATCTGGGGCTGACTAGCTTTGGTGTTAGTGTCAGTGTCCGCTGAACTTTTGGTGAAACATCTATAGAAGATCTTTTCCATCCAAAGGAGTATCTCTTCTGTGTGGATCCTCTAATACTTAAGTGATTATCTCATGCTGCAGCTTTTCCTTTAGCAGGAAATAAATTTTGGTTCTCTCCCTTTTACCTCTCCAGACATCAGTTTTTACAAGATGTGTAGGAATACACATCTTTGAGAGCTCTATCCCTCTATTCCACTTGGCTGACATCAGTCAGTAGGTTCAAAATTATTAGGGAAACCAGCCAGACAAAATTATTGCTTAAGCCTCATTTTCTTAGGAAACTAGGCTAAAAAGTTAGTATTAGCAGTAACTCCTGGATTGGAGCTACCACTGGGGGAATGCAGTGTTGCACTAAAGTTGTGTACACCAAAGCACAGTCTGATGTGTCACCCTTGTTGTACTTTTGCTGCAAACTTTCTCCTGGGCTCTGTTAGCAAAGAAATCTTCCTCCAGCTGCTGTGTGTGTGAACACTCATAGCAGTGTCCTCAGCAGTGGGGAATCAGAGCCTTTTTGCTCCTTGGCTTACCCATAGGTGGTTTTTTGGATACGTACCTCTGCTCACCAGAAAGTGAAAGAGACCATACATCCAATTATTCCAGACATTCCCTGGCTTTCTGAAAATTTCGGACCTGCACTCAAATTAGCAGTTTGCAATGGGTTTCATCTCCTGTTACTGAGTAACTCCTTGCCATGGATTTTTTTTTCTACATCTTTTAAAAGACCTACAGGTTCTCCTCCACTTGGATATATGAGTGTCAGTTTGGTTTAACTTATCTATCCTTAATTTGATTTTGAATTTGCTTTTTAAAAGTTTTACATTTTTTCTAAATAATTATTTATGTGTGTGCAGTGTAAGAAATATATTTTCTGCTTCAGTGAGTGGAAATCTGGGTCTCCATTGCTGCCTAAGGTCTGCATTCTTATCTGTACTGTGTTATTCATGTTACATATCCTTCCTTTCCTCCTTCCCCTGTCTCAGAACAGTGCTGAAGTAATTACATTTATCTTTGCAGAAAACTCAAACGCTCATCTCTGTTTTTAAGAAAAAAAGCAAAGAAACATTACAGCAAACTATTCCTTCTTCATCACCTATGGTCAGCGATAGTCACCTTGCTGAGATCTGTTCAACTATCAGTGTGTTTCAAGAAGTTCTTTTTATTCTAAGAAAGGTCCATGGCCAAAGCTGCTTGTGCTGAGATTTTTACTGCGTGAATATGAAGCAGGGCAATGGCATTGTAGCTGCTTTCCAGCGTGAGCTTATCTTCAGTGTTTTGTTTTATCATGAGGCATTTATCTTTCTGTTGTCACTCTCTCTGAAAGGAAGAAGGAGAACCATGTCTTGTCTGCATCATCGTATTTAGGGTTTATATGTGACTTAAAGTTTTGCCAGAAACTTAGTGTCATTTTACTGCCTTTTTTTACATTCTGCCTGTGATGTACTAATTATCAGGGTGTGACAGAGCACTGATTTCCTATCATAAACCAGGGCTGTTATCTAAGAATGAAATTTTTTTCGGGTCATGAAAGAATGTAACAATATGAAATATCCTCTGGGAGCCATATACAGATCCTGTTAATATTGATGGGAATGTTACTTTTATTTTCACTGTGAGAGACACATAATGAAAGACAATGTCATTACAATGTTTCCTTTTATTTATTTAAAAAAAATAAATTTCCCCACAGTAAAGAGCACAGGACAGTGACAGTTGTATACCTCAGCTGAGTACCTGGTGCAGTACTAACAGATGGTATTTCGCATGCTAGATAGCATTTGTGATTTGGGAGTCTTTGTGGATATAAATCAGTGTAGTTCCTTTCACACCAGGGGCAGTGTACTGGTTCATGTTAGGAGGAAATCTTGGTCTCAGCTTCAACCTGCAATTTACTCCCCACTTTTAGAATGGAAAAAGCAATGAGACTGCACTTTTAATCCATTCCTAGTAAGGAGAGGATGGGAGGAAGAAATAAAACAATTTGGAGACAGTGTAGCAGTTTCCTAGTTCCCTAGTAGTATTGCTCAGTTAATGCACATGACTTAATGGGAATACACTTGCACTCAGCTGCTCTTGCCTACGGCAGAAGAGATAATGAAGTATTTGTGCTTATACTGTCAAAGGCCCTCACTCGAACAGCAGAAACACAAGTAGAGACCAGATTCAAACATAGAGTAAGGGTGAAAAGAGTACAGCCTTCAGCATGTCCAGGGCTGTCCAACACAACTCTTGGAGACATGGTGTGTTGCTGGACACTTCAGCATTGTGTTAAAGCTGCATGTTGCTGTTGGTATCAGTGTCTGGTATATTCACAGCCTGGTGACTGTTTTGTCCTCCTGTGTGGAAGAGATGATAAAATTTAAGGACAAGTAAGAAAGTTGGTCTCTTTAGCCAAATTCCATCAGCCTAGACAGCTCACAGTATTCAGAACATGTGTGATATTATATTACAGATATTTCTTGTAAAAGCTGAGTTCAACCCTGAACCCATTTGCATGATTAAAATGAAGCCAGAATGTCCCACCATACTTTTATAGCGTTGGAATATTGGAATGCAAATTTTGATTTACAGTTCCAGCTCGGTTCCTTTTCTTACTGCTATTCTCCCTCCCTTTACTGTCCTCCTAGAAAAAAAAAAAAAGATGTTTGCATATTTTACTTCTGTCTTAAGCATCTCTTTTTGATCGAAAGTATACAGGAAGTACAGAAAGAAGCAGAAGACAAATCAGCTTCTATTTTCAAATGGCAATATTTCCCATTTCGTAATTTTCCACAGAAAATACATTGCACTTTTATCTTTCTACTGAGCCTACTGAGCATCTGATCTACAGATTGAACCTTGACAGTTTTTTAAGGGAATAGATGATTCTTCTGTTCTACATATCCCATAATTTATTGGCTTCTTGCACCTGTCAGATGCTGTATTTCCTCCCTCTGGAAGCATACCCCTGTTCATGTAAATCTCCTTCCTCTGAAACTGGAGAAAGAGATAAAGTTGCAGATGTCATTTAAGCTATGATTCTTTCTTTCATTTTTCCTAGCTATTTTTTTATTGAATACTTCTTCCTAAGTGCTTTTCCTGTGTAACTTTACTTTCAAACAGAGCAGCATTTATTTTGTTTTCAGTAAGCCTGGAGCTCCAGTTCTGCTTAGGCACCAGTGAAAAATGGAAGTGATTCTCCTGATCTCAGCAGATCACGCTGGGTTAAACCTCATCCACACAAAGAGTTCTTGTCTTCTTGTCATCTTGTTCAGAAATGAGATCCCTGTTTGTGAGTAACCCTCCAATGTGTGCTTCAAATCCACCCCTTATTTGAGAAAGCACTGAAATACTTTCCTGAAACAGTCATACAGCGAATATTCATTTTTTTAAAAGGACAATTCAATGATGAAAAAGTGCATATAAAGGAAAAACAGATCCTTACTTATTTTCTGTGGAAGTGATATATCCTTTAATAGGATTGGATCTCTTTTTAACTTATGTTCTACAGCTGAAATAGAAAAATGAAAGAACGAAGGACACATTATTGGGGAGGCCATTTTCTAGTGCTGCTCAAGAGATTGGACATTGTCATTGTTGGCTGTCCCTGCATCACTGAAATGCAAACAGTTGGGCTCATCTCTATGCCTTCCAGCCCAGACATTCAGAGACTTTAGTAGCAATAAATCCTAAAAAGCATGTTTTAAAAACTAGTGCTATCAGCCAAGGCAGGCATTTTGCACAGCTTGAGCTGGATATCTAACCCAGCCACTTTCATTTTTGATTCTCATCTCTCTTTCTCCCTCTGGTTCTCCTGTCCTTGCAACAAGATGCTGCTGCCTGTGTGAAATGGCAGGAGACTGTCCGTGTTTCTAAAATAAATCACTACCTGTGAGGTTTTCAAAAACCCTGAAAACATTTCTGCATGCATCTTTTTTTTTTCCCTTCTAGGCGATGCTTTCCCTTTCTCTCCTTGTTGAAGCATTCACTTCAGGACACAGCTCGGACAATTTTTTTTCAGACTTTCTTTCACTGCAGCTAGCAATGGCTTTCAGTCCCTGCCTTCTTGAAAATGCCTCTAGACAGTACTACAGATCCAGCACAAGTCCCCTTAGTCCCTTCAGTCCCTGTTTTCCCAGCATCCCACCAGCCTGTATCTCTCCACCAGTGACCAGGGGAGGTGCTGCGCTCCAGTACAGTGACACTGGCTGGTGGCATGATGGGAGATGGGCCCAGCACAGCTGGCAGACACTGACCTTCCCTGACAGGAGCCCTACAAGGTATATAAATGCATATACACGTGTGTGTGTGTCTATGTCTACATATATTTGTGTATATTTTAACCCTCTGTGAAATTAATTTCTATCTCCTTTCATCACAACATGGCATTTCAGCTGACTGAACATGAGCCAGCAATGTACCCAGGTGGCCAAGAAGGCCAACAGCATCCTGGCTTGTATCAGAAATAGCATGGCCAGCAGGACTAAGGAAGTGATCATCCCCCTGTATACAGCACTGGTAAGGCCACACCTCGAATACTGTTTTCAGTTTTGAGCCCCTGACTAGAAGAAAGACAGAGTAAAGATGGTGAAGGGTCTAGAGCACAAGTCTTATAAAGAGTGGCTAAGGGAACTGGGGTTGTTTAGTCTAGAGAAGAGGAGGCTCAGGGGAGACTTTGCTCTCAACAACTACCTGTACTCTTCACTGGGTTAAAAACTGGCTGAATGGCCGTTCCCAGAGAGTTGTGATTAATGGAGTGAAATCTAGCTGGCTGCCAGTCACCAGTGGTGTCCCTCAGGGCTCAGTTTTGGGGCCAGTCTTCTTGGCATCTTTATTGATGACCTGGATGTGGGAATTGAGAGCACCCTTAGTAAGTTTGCAGATGACACCAAATTGTGTGGGAGTGTTGATCTGCTGGAGGGCAGGGAGGCTCTGCAGAGGGACTTGGACAGGTTGGATCGATGGGCCGAGGCCAATTGTATGAGGTTCAATAAGGCCAAGTGCCATGTCCTGCACTTGGGTCACAACAACCCG
>VWZO01002993.1:278322-391325 GCA_013396975.1 Bucco capensis | reverse complement strand
GCAGATGGAGCTCGTTTAGCCCTGTAAGGCCTTCCATCTAAGAGGTTAAACCTCAATCCTAAAGACTTGGCTGCCAGCATCCAAGCTTGCTAGGCCCTGGCAGATGAACCTTAGAACTAAAGGGTGGATCCAGCTCTGTGCATGCTATGTCTCACCTAAAAAAAAATCCCTTGCGCAGGCTCGAGGGTGCTATCTGCTATCCTCTTTTTATCAGCGTGCTTGGAAAAGGCGCTGATGAGGAGCGTGGATGGAGCCCTCCCTGGATCTTCGTTTGCGAAGCCTAGCCATGACGACGACGAGATGTGGTGCTCCAGGACATGCTCTAGTGAGGGCAGGGGTTGTGTGGGTTTTTTTGTTGTTGTTGTTGTTTTTTCTTGTTGTGGGTTGGTTTTTTTTTTTTTGCTTGGACTCGGTGATCTGAGAGGTCATTTCCAGCCATGAATGTTCTGTGATTCTGAAAGGAGGTTGGAGTGAGATGGGGGTAGGTCTCTTCTCCCAAGTAACAAGTGATAGGATGAAAGGGAACAATCTCAAGTGGTACCATAGTGGATTTAGATTCACTAATGGGAAAGATTTCTTCACCAAAAAGTTTGTGAGGCACTGAAACAGGCTGCCCGGGGAAGTGATGGAGTCACCATCCCTGCAGGCATTTAAAAGATGTATAGATGTGGTGCTTAGGGACATGGTTTAGTGGTGGACTTGACAGTGCTGGGTTAATTGTGGGACTCAGTGATCTTAAAGACTTTTTTCAACTTCAATGATTCTCTGATTCTGTGACTCTAATATAGAAAATTTCAAACTCATGCATTCAGCTGCCTCTCCCTATACTTTAACAATTCTACATCAGGCGAGGCGTCTGGGTGACACAAGCCATAGGTTCTCATTACTGTATGTTTTTTCATCTCAGCCTATTGAACTATTGTCTTTAAAATATTTCTTATAACATGTCTTTAGAAGTACATGTTTTAAAAATGTAAGGAGGCTCTGTGAGCTTTCTGCTATGTTTATTCAACCCTCAGCTCTCCAAACACTTGAGAATTCGAATTATTCAGATAGGCTTAATGAGGCTGACTCAGAATAAAGTTATGTGCATAAAAGTCAAGGATAGGAGACCTTCATGTTATGCATTTTTAGGTGGTTAGAAGGTTTTCAATATTAATATTTATTACTGAAAAGCTTAAAGGAGAACTCAGGCTGCATCTTTTCATCAATGCTTAGTACTCCTCACCTGGCTGCAAAGGAACACATTGGAGGGGTTCTGGGGTATTGAAGTTTGTTTGAGGAAGCACTGTGATTTGTCAGTGCAAATCTGAGGGCTTCGTGTCACCTACTACAACCTCAATGCTTGCTAGCAGCTACAACTACTAGCTCTGTGCAGGTTCATGTTAGTAAACACTTAGCTGTTAGGTCAATGACTTTCCCTTTGCCTCCATTTTGTAGTTGATTGATAGAATGGGGAAAACCTCTTTGGAGGTTTTCCATCATGAAGCATCACCATGGGCTGTACAGTGCTCCCTAACATAAACCACCAAAAAATATGTAATAAATTTTGACTAGACTAAGAGCCTGACATTTCCACATCCCAGCTTGTTTGGGCTTTGCTGATAGACTGGCAAAGATGCACATGAGCATGGGAGCATTTTGGTGCTAAACCACTAGGGACTCCTCACAATTAATCTTACAAGCTTCTCTAGGGCTTCATCTTGACCTTATTCCTGCTCCCATTCATACATATGGTAAGAAAAATTCCTGTTGAGTCACCCTTAGGGAATCTTTTATTTCTTAGATGTGTTTTTTGCTCTGCTGAAGCAGCTGCTGCACAAAGCTATGTGCTATCCTACCCATGCAACAAGGTGGATTTTGATGAATGCAGCTGTAGAGTAAGGGTCTCTTCTGACTTGCCACAGGTGTACAAGGATACAACTCTCTTCATTTCATTTACACAGTATAAGAAAGGCCTTAGCATCTCAACTAGGAAGGCAGAGGAACAGGTAACTTCTATGCTACTAATGATTTTTATTTTGATTTTACTCAGACCTTCAGATGCATTTTTCACATCTGTCTTTATAAGTTTGAGCTGATAAAAGAATTTGGTCAGAAAATGTTGACTGTAGGAAACAGAGACTTTTTTCAGATGTATTTCACTTTAATGAAGTAAATACAATGTTATACTCAGTTCACTCCCATGAAATTGAGCATTTGTCCTCCACAGAGTGATTTTGGGTTTTACACTGTGTTGCAATATTCATACTACAATTATAAAAAATGCATAAACATAGAATTGCTTTTGGAATATTTTCTTTCACAGTAAAGTTATGAGATTATTGCATTTTTATCCCCATTGTACTTGATGGAAAATTGAAAAAACTGAGAAATCCCTCCAAAACAGAAATTCCTTATTTTAAATACCTTTACTAAAATGACTATCTCCTTCACCTTGCATTAAAGGATTTTGAGAAGAAAGCCCCACCTATTTCTTCACAGCACTTTATGAAAGAATGGACAGTAGAAGGACGGGGGAGGGAGGTGTGCCTACTGGTGATCTGAAACATAAGCAGGACATCTTATTCCAATTTTATCTATAAAACCCTTTCTGGCATGAGACAGATGCCGCCTTTGAAGACTTCTACATATCTCTTGAAATCCCAAAGATAGTTCTTTATTTTAACCTGTATTGTATCCACATTGCCCTTGAGATCCTACATTACAACAGTATTCCCCAGAAACATTTGATAAGAATATCTCTTTTGGACCATGTCAGTGTTAAAGAATTGCTGTCAAGCATCAAGAGATGCTCTCTTTCTTTCCCTGGGGCTTTAAAAATGCTATTCTAAAATTAAAGTGTTTGGTACAGATAAGATGCTCACGGTTATAATGAGGTCAAGAGTTGCTGGCCGTTTGCAAGCAGACTTTTTTGTTATAAGTTGATCAGATGTCTTGCTGAGTTATTTTCCTTTTTAGACAGATAAATATAGACAGATCAGGTAGAGAAACAGGCAGCAACAGGAAGCTTTTGAAAAATATTTGGAAATTACTCTGATTGCATTGTCTCAGTTAAGTTGCCCCATTTGATTATGCTAGCATCCTCTGCAATGCAATGTGACATGGAATATGTGGTGTAATGAGAGATGCCCACCAAAACACAATGTGCTTTGTTTTAGTCAGAAAGTATTAATCCACTTACTGAATAATTGACCCAAAGAGATTCTGTCAAACAGGATTAAATTGTTCACTGGATTTCCAAACCAGCAAACAATGTCCTTTAATATTTAAGAATAATGTCAAATAATTTTCCACACCAAAAATATTCTTTTTTGTGTGTTTCTTGAGGTTCCCTGGCTCTTCTCTATTGTTTAAGGAGGACAGGATAATTAAATAAAAGCCAGTATGTCCTTCAAAGGTGCCACCTACCAGCACACCCAGAAAGAGCAGCAAATGCTCACACAGTTTGGCTGTCAGAGCCAAACATATTTTCACTGCCTTGTCCATGTGTTTTAAAGCAAACCCCGAACTCTCCACATACATATAGATATATTTTAACACGTAGCCTGCACCTCAGCAGTGAGAACCCCTAAAGAGGATGCAGCATTGTAGGCTGTGCAGCTGAGGCTGTGAAGTGCCTTGCTATTTCCTACCCTCAGGCCTCACAGTACCTCTCTAGGTGTGCATTATGAGATAACAACCTTGCCGGATCAATTTTGGTGTGGAAAATAGGTTTCCTTAAAAAAGGGGCACCAGTATAGCAGCATTCAAGCTCTACCAATTACAGTGTCTGACACCTTTCCCCTTGAAGGTTGCATGCTGAACGAGTGCAGGATATATTTCTGGCTTGTTTAAAAAGGATGAGGACAGGCATCTGATAGCTTACCTTAATTATTCCATTTCCTCCTCCCTATATACATTTCCAAAATCTAATTATAGTGCCTGTGGCCCCTGCTATCAGCCAGTACCCAGAGATTAATATAAAGCCATGGGAAGGACAACTACCTCCTTTCATGCTTTCTACAACTTTGTAAATATATTCCAGCAGTCTTTTGATACTAATATTTTGATACATTCATCATTATGTTAGCATTGGCAGTGAGCAATATTTACAGTTTATAAGCTTTTCCAGGACCAACTGTTCATATTACTCCTATATGTCCACTCAATTTTCCACCTGAAATACCACATTTTTCTAGTCAGAGTTTGACATCTGCTTTCAGGGGTGGGGAGGGATGTTTGCTTTTAATAATGTATTTTATTTAATTTTATGTTCTGCTTCTCCCAAAGAATACACTAAGGCAATCTGTTACGTATTGTCAATCAACTAAGATGCACTTGGCTGCATTCTCAGGTTTATTATCTAAGTCCTGATAAGGGTACATTTTTGTGTATGTATCTGTGTGTGTGTTGAGGTGCAATTGCTTATCTGTGCTTCTGTGGCTTTATTTAGACTGAAATTTGCTGCAATGCCCTCAGGAGTGCAGGAATGCTGTCCAGGGGTGTGCTCTGTGTGCAGCTGATGGGCAGTGGGCAACCCTCCTCAATATGTTTGCTATTCTAACCCACAAGTATTGTTACGCTTCATTCCTCTTTGTAAACAACCAGACTCCAAATCTATGAAGTATTATTTGTCAAAGTAAATAAATACATGAATGATTCTCTTATACCTGTTCTCCCTTAAAGGTGCTTAGATCTGGTTTGAGGAGACAGCAAACTCTATGTCTCTGCTCAGCCATATTTAAATAAGAGGAAGCAAAGACCAAATAGAAAAAAAATATATAGGAAATTCTTCTTAATCTTCTTCTTAGTATTATTATTACTATTACTTAACAGGTAGGGTGGAAAATTAGACCAGTGCTGAAAACAAACTTTGCAACTCATGCAGGGACTAAAATTCAAGATGTATCTAAGTCTCCAAGCTTTTAATACTAGAGTTGTCCCAGGCATCCTGCAATCCAATGCTTTGGTGCTTTGGAACATCAATAGCAAACCAAGACTTGGCCAAAGAATGCACTAGTCCATCAGTTTAGTCCCTACTTACTGCACAGGGAAATTCACCCCCAGAGGGAGAGCTTGTGAGAGACTTCTTTCTGCATCAGACTTCTGCTTTTTTCCTCATACTTCCTGTGTGCAGAAGCATCAGGGTTTGTGCCTGGTCACAGTGTGTGAAGAACATGTCCAAGACCCCTGTTAGCAGTCATGGCATGCAGCAGAGGTGATGGATGGAGCTGACTGTGAAATAAGTTGCTATTTTATGAGAAACTCTGAAGTTGCAGAGGATCTTTCTGTTAAACAGAGCAGGAACAAACAAAAAAAATGCCATAGTAACTTCAGGGAGGTATGGGGGGGGAAGGGAGAAAGAAAAGAAAAGGAAAAAAAAAAGAAGAAAAGGAAATTGGTCATACCAAAGGCTTAACAGAATAAAAATAAATGATTCTAGTTTCAACTTTTAAAAATTCTGTATAATAAATGTATGCTTATAAAGGAATTAAAAGCCATAATACTGAAAGAGAAAATCTAAATCTTTTTCAGAAATGACATGCTAGAGCACTCTGATCTTCCCTGGATCACTTTTTGCAGCCTTTACATGATGGTCTACTGATATCCCAGGTAGTTTAAGCCCAGGCTCCTCCCCCAGCATGCTGTTTATACTGGGGCAGCACAGAGCTATAGCAATGACTGCTGTTTCTAGAGGGACTTTCCTAAGCAACATCCACCACCGTGGAAGATCAAGCAGAAAGGAGAGGAGAAGAGGGAAAGGCAGTGTTCCAGGGACCTGCCCCCAATGTGTATCTTGTTGCAGTATTATGCCCAGGTGAGCAGAGGCTCTCCTCCAACCCCAGTGTGAAGAAAAAAAGGAAGAATGAGGCTTGTGAAGGTCAGGACATGGATCCACTTACAGTTCCATTGGACAGAGGATCACAGGTGCCATGCAGGCACCCCACTATTCCAATGGATCTAACTGGGCTAACAGATATCCCCCATAATACTGCAGTGATGGGAGTTTCGCAAGTGTGATCCTCTATCTGTGTTTGAATACAGGGAGATGGAATTTTCCCCATTCACACAGTTAATGGCCATTAGAGCTGAGATAAAACCCTCATCCTGCAATTTTCAGTCTGAAACAAAACTCATATTCTTCCTAGTACAGACTATAAGGCAGTGCTGTTGGTGTGATGCTCTATAGGTAACATTCGTTATGCTGAGGAACACACACTGTATAGCTTGTGTAAAACCAATGAAATGAGTTTGGAATCCTTGTCTTGCCTCACCTGTGATGCCAGCAGGATGCTGAAATGTTGCTGGCTGAGTGGCAGTCTCGTAAATCAAGGTTTTCAAGAAAAAGGCTGCCAAAGCTTTACAGAAAAGTATCTTAAACCTTGGGTGCCACAGCACTAACAGGCAGGGTGGTGACGTGCTGGGTTGTGCTGTCTGTGCGTGTTGGTAGGCTAACACCAGCATGAAGCAAACAACTTTTGAATGACTTGGTGCCAGAAGGGACATGCACAGCATCCTCAGGCAGCCTCAGTGAGACATCTGACTGATTAGATATTGAGGTCAGGTGCTGAGATACCAAGGTCATGCCATGTCCTGCTTTCCTCATCCAGCTGGGCCCTGATAAAATAGCAGCTGGTAAGACCAACAATCAGATAAGGTGGCAATTCTCAGCACTCTTAAATTTTTGTAGCGGCAAGGGAGGTCCAGATAAGATCAATCAGATGCTGGAATGGTTTAGCCATTCCTGATTTTTTTTCCCTTTTTTTTTCTCCTTTCTTCATTTTGAAGACAGAGCCAGTGAATGTGAATGCAGAATGAACTCGCCACATACCTCATCGTCCTCAGAATAACATTACAAGTGTTGATTTATGGGCTGGATTACTGGGAAATGGTAATTCTTTGCTCTTTATGATGTTTTGTCAGAAGGTGCAGTACCCTCCAGTCAGAGCAGCAGGATTGCAATGAGTTTTTTACAAAAGCGGCAAGAGAAGAGGGGGGCTGGTGAGTACGGCAGCGCCTCTAACACGGCAGTTAATAAGACAACAGCACATTAATCATGTGACAGGTATTGAGTCTAACAGGGCAAGGCAATAGTTTTTAAAAACAGCCAGTTAAGTTACTACCTGGTACAAAGAGGATGACTGAATGCCACAGATTTTATGCCACTATTTGCAATTAAAGTTATTTTTTATCCCTCCTCTTTTTTTTTCCCCCCGTATATGGAAATTTTAAATGCCTTTTTGGGCCAGAAAGCAAATAAGAGACAAACCACACAGGGCTGTAACAGAGGGCTGCACAGTCCCTTTCCTCTCAACCTGCTATGCCCTGGGCTATACTTCAGGTGTTTGCACAGGACCACACTGTAGTCCCTCTCCTGCACCATGACCCTATGTGCTAGACACAGCTGAATGACTCCTGAGGGTCATAGCACAGAAGAGAGACTCTGATGCTGTGATACAGCTCGGATATATTCCTGATCAAAGGAGACCTGATTCCCAGCTGCAGTCTAGAGATGTGGCTCCTCTCTTTTATGTAACTTTTCAGGCAGCTTTATCGTATCAGACCATGTACAACTCAGCCTCTTTTATCATCACCCGCCCGATTAGATGTGGCAAAGGGGAGGAAGAGTTGTCCTGATGCACAACTACAGATGAGTTCATACCTCCTTGGTGTCCTTTATTAAAGGAGCTCCAGTCACTTTAATCCTGTGGTTACCAATATTATAGTGCAACCTATTTTTCATTGCTAAACCTGATCATTATCAGAAACAGTATGAAACAAAGATAATGCTACTAAATGAACCTTTCCCATGATTTTGTAGGCTTCCTGCATGTGCACAAGCCCTTCATTTCAAGTCTGTCAAATACCATTTGCCGTGACAAGTTGGGAGAATTAGGCAAGACCAAATCAGACAGAGTAGTCATATATGGCTAGGTAAAGTTTTGTCTTGCTTCCTACATGACAAATAAAGATTTCCAGGACCATGTCTCTTGGCCACTACTGTATGATGAGATAAGCCCTTAAATTAGCATGTAAACAGATGTTACCATTGAAAAGGAATCATAAGAATTGCCTTCCTAGAGGACATCAAAAGTCTATCTTGCTTATTAATTGGTCCCTGACAGTGATCAAAGCCTGATGTTTCAAGGGAAGATAAAAAATAATTGTAAAAAACAGAGAGAAAAATGCACCTTACTCACATCTGGTCCTACGGGGAGAAAATGTTGTCTTGACTGTCTACTAATAATCAGCAAATGGCAAGCAACAAAAGGTGAACAGCATAATTATATGACTCTACTGCTTAAAATCCTAAAATGGAGTTTCATGAGCTGGCAATGACTACAGAAAGTACATCTTCACTGGATGTTTGCAAGACTCAACCAATGAATTTGTGGGTACATCATATAGTAAGATACCTGACTTGCCTGAGAACTACCAATTCTAGGAGGGCCTGTGGTCTTGTCTGAGGGGCTTCCTCTATTCCAGTGAATACAATGGCTGGTGCAAATCAGTACAGCTTTTTCTGAGCTGATGTTATGTGGGTGTTGCTCCACTGGAGGCATGTAAATCATAGTGATTCTCAGCAGCTGAAGAGCTGACCCACAGTTTTCAGATATTAATTTTATTTTGCCTTTTAAATGTTGAAGATTGCATTTGGAGGTCTTTGGGTTTGGTTTTATGCACTCAAAAAGATACTTGGCAGTAGCAGTGCTAAATAATGGCAGCATGGATTTCATGATACTAATCAGATGGTTTTATTTTTTATGTATTTTTTTGTGCTAAATAGTTGATCTGAGACTAGGAAAGATGTGTCTAGGAGGAAATAATTTCTTTAACAAGTTCTGATATATTTTTCTGAAAAATAATTTTAAATTTATTTTATGTTCTCTGAAGTGGTTTCCTCTCTGCAATTTCTCTTTACATCATAGACTCAGAATATACTGCAGGTTACAATGTAATGGAAGGAGATGCCTGAGCTAGTTTTAACAGAGCAGTAGTTTGACATAAGATGGCTGCAGATGTATTTCTTCTGATATCTAAGCCATTTTAAAGCAGTTGGCTCTCTCTCTTTCACACTGCTGCTGGGGATGTAGACATATGCTTCCAACCCTTAGTCAATTAACAGCTGACTGAATACAAATGTAAGTCATGCAATCACATTCGCCACCCACCTCAATCTCTTCAGAGCTTTATGGGCAAATCCAGGGACACTCTAATTCACAAGAGCCCCTGCTTGGTTGGCCAAAATTGCTGCTGCTGGCCCGGTCACTCATTCCTAGCCAAAGGAAAATCCTGGCCCCATTGCACTCACTGACAAAATTCTTGTTGATTATTTGTCGGACTAAAATATGTATCACAGCAAACACTCAGTGTGTGCAAAGAACAAGACATACAGCTGAACTTGATAACTAGACTGTCACTTTGAGTGGTGGTGCTAAACAGATCACCTCTCTGTCATCATCTCACTCTTGCTCAACATAGCTCTATTTTCAATTTGTTGTTCTGAGCATATAATAACATTAAGAAAGATTTTGTTTCTGCACTTGACATTTGGATTGTCTGCTTTTGAGTGGCTTTTTCCCAACACAATACAAAAACACAGAGAAGCATGGAGTTGTCTTATAATCACCAGAGCACAGATAACTTCTGAAGGGTTTAAGTCCACCTAAGTCCCACCCAGACTGACCCAATCTCATCTAGAAGCCCTGACTGAAGTCCACCCCACTGACTTTGTAGATGTCTTTTCCCTGCAGATGCTTGCAAGCATCAGATAATTTCCATATTAGCTACGACAGCTCTGTTTTAGTTGTATATCAGTGCTTGGAAGAAGCTGCTCTGATGCAACAGACACTTTCCTCTGAGCCAGATCTGTGATGCAGTAGAAGCAGAGATGGACAGATAGCTCACCTCCATCTCCTTCTCCAAGAGTGTCTGTGAAGTCTCCTGAGGGACTATGCTGTGACACCATGTAGGAAGGCAGAGCACCACTGCTTCAGGATTGATCCCAAGGGCAGCAAGCTCAAACCAGCCCCTGCTTCTTCAGGCTTTTCTTTATCCCAGAGGAATAGTTATGGCTTAAACATCAGGAATATCTAGTGTCCTATGACTGAAGGAATGATTAAGTTATATGGATAGATCACCTTCTGGAGACCTGTGAAGGTATCTACTTAGTTGCATTTGCTAGAAAATGTAAGAATCATCTGGCATCAGAAACCAAAAATTTTCAGAGGCAGAAGCTAAGTATGCTGCTCAAAGTAGGCAATCTGGGATCCACTTTTGATTAGTAGGCTAACAGCTAGTCTAGAAAAAAATTAAAAATTAAAATAAAATGTAAAGAAAATAAAAATGGAGACAAAAGCCATTTTGTCCTTTGTCTTTCTCAGCTCTTTGAAAATGCCTTAAACTTTCTTTTAGTAATTGCTATGCAAGCATTTTTGATGTCTGTCCAAAAACATCTGGAAGCTTACAGTGGCATCTGGACATAAATATTAAAAGATCAACAAAACCCTGATGTGAATTAGCCATGTGGATAGCCATAAACTCACAACCACAAAAACCTGCTCCAAGTCTTCAGTTGCAAAAGTGGATGCCTTCTCACTTGGTTTTAGTGTATTTATGATCCCACACTCACAAAGTGAGCGGTGGTGACTAATGGTTGGGGTTTCTTTCATTTTGGCCATTCTTAACCAAGTTAGAAATTTCCTGGCATCATTGAATGGGTAGGAAATGTTCCCCTCTCTCTCTCTAAGCCCTCTGCCAAACTTCTGGTGTTCTATCTGAAAGTTTTGATTCTGGTTGTGAAATATGTGTTTGCATGGTTCCTTCTCCTTCTGGACGCAGCCTGGACTCTCACTGAATTATTACTATTAGAATGCAGTGTCATGGGCAGAGCTACCTGAGAGTGATTGCCATGGACAGTCACTGCCCTATGTTATAAGCACAGTGGTTTTGGTGTGCTTAGTTGTCACTCTAGAATTTCTGCCGGGGAGATGTTCTGTGAGGAAAGAAACATGATTTTAAGGTCCATATCACATAGGGAAGCTGAAGGAAAACAGCAACCCCCCCATCCAGCTCTCACAAAAAACACAACCAAAACAAGCTAAAATGATAATTCCATTATTATTTTTCAGCATCTGGAGTCTAGCCTCACAACTTTTGAGCCTCTCAAGCTGGCAGAGTTGCAAGTTGCTTTTTCAGAAGTGGCAAGGGCATTAAGACAGATAAATCTGTTTGCTTTTTATTAAGTCTGTAGTGCAGATAATCAAAGGTTTTAGAAGTTGACAGGAGTCAAGCATGTAAATGGATTTGCTAACCCAGGTCTTATTACCTTGATTTTCTCTCAGTGAAAGCAGAACTAATAGTTTTCCCTCCAGAAGTGAATATATGAAAGATTGAGCAGTGTTAGTGTAATAGAGATCCTTTACATTTTCCAAAGAGAACTGGAAAATGCACAGTTCAGTGGATATGGATCAACTAGATAATGCTGGATGTTCTAGGTGCCATCACTTGCTCTCATCTCTTTCTCATTCTTACTGCTTTTTTCCTGGTCTTTTAGCTTTGCTTTTGCACTACACAAGTTAGTGCTGTTCACATCATTCTCAGGAGTGGTCAACTGCAAGTCATGTATATCCCACTGCTCAATCTGGACTACTTATGGAGTGGACATATTTTTATAAAGGTATTTCTGTTCATTTATTGTCTGAAGACATTCACAGTATTTCACAATGGAAACAGAAATGCCCTACCAGGCCATTGCCCTCTGCAGTTGCTAACTCACTGGGATATTATTGATAGGACCTACTGCAAGGTGAACAAATTGCTCTCAAAGATTCTCAAGAATGGAAACATGTAGATGTTTGTATTTGATTTCTGCCCTAATATTTGGTGAGGACTCTGTAATTTAAATAAAAGGGCTCATTTTTCCCCAATTCAATCTCTTTTTAGCAGTGTAGGAGTTATAAACATTATAATAATTTTACCACTTTCATATTTAAAAATATGCCCTCTAAGCATTTACATTCAAGATTTGTTTTTCTTCAGATGTGTAAATAACGCATAGCAATTTGCATCTCATGCATAAATCTTTATCCCCTTGAATGCAAATTAAAAAATAATAATAATCCAACCCCAAATCCCTTTAATTTGCCTTTTTTCCCACCTCCTCATATTTTTGACAAGTTAGTTGGCTAATTCTTCCAATGAGAATTTTGAGGGTTTATGTGTGTTTAAAAAATTACCTGACTGAAGTTTTCTTCCACTGAGTAATAAGAAGCCTACAGCTGATTAATAATGTTTCCTTTTCCCATTCTAATGAACATTTTTCAAGTTTTATGCATCCCAGATGAACCTATCTTAAATAGTGCGTGTGCATGCATACATGAGTGTTGCTCTTTCTAGGGATTTATCCCAAATGGATTTAGTTTCTCTATATCTTGTAGGACAATATCGATGCTGGCTTAATCAATTCCAATTCTCTGTTAAACCAGAAAGGAAGCATTTATCAGGGCAAGCCAGGAAGGGCTGAATGGACATTTCATGTTGCTGAGGAATTTTTGTCAACTTTCCTCGAGGATGTTGCTGGAGCTTTGAATTTACAAGAAGCTGTTCTCTGTCTTGCACTTACCACCTTGTCTGGATAGACCCTCAGGGTGGTTTTACTCTACAGGTTTCCTGCACTGGTAGTTTCTGTGCTTACTGATCAGCAACATGGAGCTCAGCCCACTAAAAATATCTTCTCTGGAGAGTCATGCTGTCTTCATAAAAATGTGACCAAAATATCTCATTGAATCATCTTCCTCAGCTCAGACTGGCTCTGCTATTTCTGTCTGGAGAGTCACTTCTGCCTCCCCGGCTGCTTCACACCAAGAGCTGGAGCCAGCCTGGGCAGACACGCCACAATGCCAGCAGTGGCAGGAGCTCTCCGGGTGGGTGAGAGCCTTCTGCTTTCATAGCAAGCCCAGGCCCTGGGCTGCTGGAGATATGGGGTCTTGCAAATTCCACAGCTCCTGGAGGCAGGTGTTGCTTTAGTGATCAGCTCTAAACTCCGTGGCAAGTGTTGGGTGAACATTTCTTCTGCTGCTGCTGCCTGATCACAGAGATGCTAATTTTAAAGTGATGAGGAAGAACAGGGAGGTGATAGCAGGATGGTCCTAGCTGTTCATCCCAGGAAGGTGAGCAGAAGTTTTATTCAGAGAGGGAAGGCAGGAACTGCTGTTTCACTGCACAGACTGGGGAGTGGGAAGAGGAAAACTTTCTCTAGGTTCCTGTTTAATTTCAGAAAACTTTTCAAAAACTCATCCTGTCTTCCCCTCCTGCAGGTTATATTCACTTCTAAGCTCTCCTGGCTGCTCCATTGATAGCTCCTTGCCATTTCTACTGCTGTTTATCAGAGCAGGGTTGATTATGCTTTTGTCTCTGATTGTGTAAATCAGGATCCTTCTGTCTAAAATGAAGACACATATGCTGCCTGGGCACCCTGCTGCCCATCCCATGTCATTGCATCCCATGCCATCCCATCTCAACCTATCCCATTCTATCACTCCAGCATGACCAGGAAGCCAGTCATGGCCAGACTCACATGGGGGCTGTTGCTCTTGCACTGAAATCATGCAGAGGAGGACTGAGGTGAAGGATGAGGCAAGCATTGTGGCTTTGGTGTGAGGAGCTGTGATATGGATGAAGCCACCATCTTAGGGAGCCTGTCATCCACTGTCATGCTGTGGTACGAGAAGGAGATGTGAGTGGCTGGAGGACTCTGCCTTGCCTGCTCTGCAGCACAGTCTCATTACCTTCAGTACACTTCTTCAAAAGCAGTTTGAATCCAGTATAGGGTAGTGCTCATGTAATATGAACTGAGAAGAAAGGCTAGTTTTGGACAGAAAAAAAAATCTTGGTAAAGACGTGGGAGTTCCAAGGAGCTCCAGGTCCCATCAGTCACTTCAACAGCCCATGGGCTCTTTCTGTCACACGAAGTGGCAAGCATGGGAGCTTAGAGGGAAATCATAAGGGTTTTGACCCTTGCCATGGGCCTGTCTGGATCACGCTGAGGCAGCCAGGCTCTCACTGAGATCATTGGTCATTTTAGGAGAGCATGAGCACAGGAACAGCTGTGAGGATGTGTGACACCTTCTGTGTATTTGGAGAGGTTAATTGAAAGAACAAACTGTAATTGTATGAGTCTCCAGCATGGCCAGGCTGTAGGTATTAGCTTTGCTGACTCTTGAGCCTTTGCTCTTTTACCTCATGATTCACAGCCTGTGATCTCACTAAATCTGCCATTTTAGAGTAAGGTGTATCTGTGAATCTCAAAGCTCTTTAAAGACATGTATTGAAGCTGAACACTCGTGTGGGAGTGACTGCTTCACAGGTTTGGAGTTGGAGGTGTGGAAGGGCTGCATTTATTTGCCCAAAGACTTAAGATGCGGAACTGAGTAGGCATCAGGGCTGAGGAGTAGCAGCTCTTAATACACCACTCAAAGCACTTGTCCATAATCCCTCCTTTTCAGTTAGTAGCAAATGATAATTTATAACATTACCTCTTAGAAAAGAGAGTGCAGTATTGCTCTCCAAAGCAACTCAAGTCAGAAATCGTCTAGTTAAACTAGAGCTAAAACTGCAAAAAAATATTTCTGAAGAACAGACACACTGCACACCTTTTTTCTTCCACCTGCCTAAACACTAGGCTGATTGTTTGTGTTCTGATTTTAAACAGGACTGATAAGTAAACTCCAACTCAGATTGCAGGGTCTAACATTTGATTTTGCTGTATCTTTGGTCAGCAAATCACATCCATAATACACCCTTACTTGTCAAGCAACAGCTCTATAAGCAGAGATTAAAGTAGCTGGAGAGAACACATTCCCTTTGCTCACATAGAAGAAGATGAGAGGTAACATGATCTTGACCTCTGAATGTCAGGGACAGCTCTGAGGGTGAGTGACTTGTGCCAAAACTTCTGCTGATCATGTAACAACACATGCTGGTGCCATTACACAGCCATGGATTAACTCTTCGGAGGGGCACATGTTTTGCCAGTTGGCACTAAATTGCATGGAGTCCTAACCCTTGTAAAGCCATAATTAATGGAATAAGGGTATGCTGCATTGTTTGCGATTTTAAATTCTTGGGGTTTGCTTTGTGTGAATTTTTTGTTTTAACAGAAAAACCAGCAAGCTGATTCTCAATAGATTGTGTTGCTAAGTTTTTGGATGGAGAAGCAGCAACTCCTTGAGTGAATTATGTCTTCAGACAATGTCACCAGGACCATCAGTTTTATTGCTCTCTAGGTTATGGACTGTCTGTCCTTTCCCAGGAATCTAGTTCCATGCCATCAGCAAACAGCAGGGGAGAAAACAATATAATCTACAGGACATAGTAAACTTACACAAGTAAACGTGACCGCAGCTAGAAGTTAGCTAGTGCAGATGTTTATTCTAATCCAGATGCAGCTACTCTACCTCAGAGGTCTCACAGACATAGTGTAGAGGCTCCTTTACCATGTCACGTGGGGAACTGATGAAGTCACATAATGCTGTTACCATCTTTTTCCCCTCCCCAGCTGGTAAATTACTTTATAACACACTAAATAGGCACTCAATATTTTCCTTATAAAAATTTATCATGTACCAATTACTGCAGTTAAACTCAGTGTGGGCATGTGATTGTAAATGGGAGGTGGCAATCAGTGTAATTAGAAAAGGAAAAGATGTGCCTGCAAAACAACTTCTGCATTACAATATTGCCCACGCTATAAACACCCTACCACGTGGTATAACCCTTCTCAGTTGCACAGTGTAAGTGCTGTGTTGATTCAGGCTTGAATTACACAGTAAATCTTGTTTGTGAATTTATAGACTGTCCCTTTGAAGGCAGAGTTGTGCCAACCTATTTATTTTAAGTCCTTTTTTCACTGCAGCAGCATGCTTTTGAGATGTAATACCTTATGAGAAAAATCCCTGAGTGACAGCAGCTCTGCAAGCTCATTATACTTATAATACATTACATATTATCAATAAAATGTTCGAAGACATGTCATAGATCTTATTAACAGAACTTTAAATTATGGGTACAATTTTGACCTATCTGTTGATGGATTGGAAGCAGAGCCTGGATTGTTAAACAGAAGTAAAAGGCTCAGGACATCATTAAATAAACTTTTTCCAGTAAAATGTCTGTATTTCACCATAAAAAGTCAAAGTATACCTAAAAAGTTAGCTGTCCCCAAGGCAACTTACAAAGTTTAAAGAAAACCAGAAAAAGCTTTCAAGTATTTCTTTTATTACGTTTGCTGTTTCTTTGATATTAATTATGATCCAGATTGATCCCAGAGACCTCCACTGCCCTAAAATACTTTGCTTTGTGCTTCTCTCCATCCACCAAAGCAAACTGGAGAAAATAAGCTGTAAACTGCCAGATCTTGTCTAGACAACAGCCAAAGGTTTGGTACTGGTGTTGTGTAGATGGCTTGCATGTTGTGTCCCATTTTTGAGTTGAGATTCATTACGCCAAGGCTAGAGAGTGCAGTGACAAGGAGGATACAAACAGATTTAGAAGTGACTCCTCAGACATGCAGGAGTCTGTGTTGGCAGCTGCAACTGCAAAATTTAGACTTTAGGTCACAAATGAATCTTTTACAAATTTTCTGAGAAATTTCTAGGTTGTTTATGCATACTTAGGTAGCTTGACTAGTTTTAATTTATGGAGTGGCGTTTTTTTTTTTAATTTTGGATCCTTTGCCACATCTCTTTTTGTTGTTCTCTTCATATTGGCACTGTTACTCTCACTTTGGCAACAGGGAACATTTTAAAGCAAGTCATTTAAGTGATTTCCCCAAAATTATGTTTAAGAACAAGGATAGGGCCAAGAACAGATCATAAGTGTCCTGTTTCTTAGCCCTTCACTTTATTCTGGAAATATTTCTTTTCTTCTGCTTGTTAGGAGTGACCTTTTACAGAAGGATAAGTAAGGCTATTTTCCGTCATGCTTTTGTTGTTTACAACATTTAATTTTACTTTTAGGATGTGAACTTGTGTTTTGGGGTGGTCGTGGTGTTTCTTTAGTCTAGTAAAAAGGGAGCTGGAAGACAAGGAGCCCAGAAATGACTGCCTTTTTGCTTTATTTTCTAAAATATTTTTCTGGATCATATATAAAAACATGACTGAGAGAGATCTCTTCCATTGACTTGGGAGGGAATGGAGAGAGACATTGAAAAGAAATATATCCAGCTAGTGAGTAAGCTGGCATGCACCACTGAGTCATTATTCTATTAGAGTGGACAGTCTTTTGCTGTTGATGAAAAAGCTAACTCAGTCCATTACACATTAAATTAAGAGAACACACACATGCATCATAATCACAATTCTCTCTCCCTGAGCACTGATCAGTAATAATTACCTTTTGGGGAGGGGTGGAAAGAGATAGCATAAATACTTTCAGGTTAATTATTACTCTCCTGTGCTTAGGAAAATCCTAGATTTTTAACCTTTCTGTGTCTGAGATCCCTTGAGACCTGAAATTTGCAAAAACAAAAGATCATATATCAGTGAACTACAGTGCTGTAAGTCATTCTGCTATTTTGGAGTTTTGTGGATTTTTTTTTAATCTCTGCCAGAGTGATGTAAAAAGCTTTCTTTGTCAAGTTTAAAAAAGTTAGTTTTCACTCCTACAGTCTCATATATTGAATAAATAAGGACACAAGTAAGAGCAGCTTGAGCCCTGCACTGGACTTCCCTGTCACTTTCTGTTAACCTTAAAGTTCACTGTGTTGAAAATTAATAGCATCTAGTTGTCAAGAAGCCAGAATAATGACACTTTGTGCCATTACTATAATGTGTTTTTCACTGTGCATTCTCTTTAATTATTTGGATGAGTAATATCATTATGTATTCATGCCAATACAATTCTGATAATTAATTTACATGATGGCAATTTCTTAATGATTTTGATGTCAAAGTTAATAACAACATCTGATAGTTGATCTGTTGGTGCTGACATAAATTTAACTTTTAATGTATTAATGACAAAACCAACAGCAGCATCAAATTACATTGCAGAAAATAAACATCCACTGGGTAAAAATTCCAGTGGAAAAGTCTCAATCCTTACCTGTGGTTTATTGGTTCAGAATAAAACCAAGGATTCTAGACATGATACAGGTCAGATTTCTACTTTATCATGCTTTATTTGTTTATTTACATCAGTAATATTATTGATGTCTGATATTTAAAAGATCAAATTTTGTGATATAATGTAAAAGATGATGCTATCTTGCCTCTAGCTTGGTGCATATATTCCATATATTAAAATGAAAAAAAATGTATTCACTAAGGTTTTATCTTTCCAGTTCTTTAAGCATGAACTTTAAACTGCTCTGTGGTGGGGGAATTTAGGACTGCTGTCTGAAGTTGAACTTGTATCTTAGTTTGTGATTTCAGTTTGCACTATATGGTAATAATAGCAGCAAAATACACTTTGTGTGGAGGTAAATATTGTTAGTATCAATAAAAGAAGAAAAAAACTAATGCATAATAAGGTCTGAGATCAATAGCTGTAGTGTATGGTAGTGACGCACAGATAAAGAAATAATTGCATGTGTAACTGTATATATGTACCTATCTCTTTATACAGGCTCATGTACATATTGCAAGACAATTAACAGAGAATAAAATCACATTCTTCAGTCTCTGTCCAGGTGCTCTGAAGATGTCTTTAGAAGTTTATAGGCATTTCTATTTACAGTTAAATATTTTAATACACCTTCATATTAAAAAAAAATATGTGAAACAAATTATGATAACCATAAAATGGTGATGGTTGTTTACTCTTTATTTTTTTAATCAAAAGCAAAGTCTCATTCCATGACCCAGTTGCTAACATAATATTTATTTCCAACTGCTTCAGCCAGTTGAATGTATAGATGAAATGTTAGAAACCATTACAAATAAAATTGATCCTGCTGTGTATTTCAGCCTTTTCCCCAGTTGGCTTTTCATCAGTGATATCCTCTAAGGGAGTGCACATTTCATTTTATATGGTGAGGAGATAATTATACAGCCTCAATTAGACTTTCCATTGCTGGACTATAAAGAGCTGCTAGTGCAGACCCAGATCATTTGCTTCTAAAATGCACTACCTTTCCATCTTCAGCATTCATGGGCAGGCTATCTATCCCTATCTGCTGAACAAGAAGCCTCTACATCTGATTGCTTCTAGCCTGTCTTACTTACCATTGCTTTCAAAACATAAGGACACATACGTTCTTGAAGTCAACTCCTTCAAACTTCAGACTTGTTGGTGGGGACCTTTTGCTGTGCCCATCCCATGAAGATGAATGTTGGTCCACCTATAGACAACTTTTGTTGAACAGTTTTTAAAGTCCTGTTGAAAATGGTGAAGGTCAAAGAGATGGCAAAAGGAGGCCATGGTAGGTAAATTGCTTTTTAAATGGCTGCTTAGTGCAGTTTACAGTGAAAAGCTAACCTTGGCCCTAATGCACAGCTGTCAAAAGGCATGCAAAGCATGCAGCTGAATGAAGACTTTTGTCAGAAGCACAGCTCATCTCTGCAAGTTGGTGGCAGCTCAGCTGCTGCTCCCCACTTCCTGCACCATCTGCTACCTGCTGCTGCCAATCCAGGACCTGAAAGACAATGCCTGGCACCTGGCATGGAGAAATCCCAATGGCAGGGACTTAGGTCCCAAGAAGGTGAGAAGGGGAAGAGAGAGGAGAATGCAGGAGGCAGGGGCAGATGTGGAAGAAGAAAGATCTTCAGTTGGGAAGAAATTGTCTCCTGTAAGAGGTCTTCCAGTAATGAAAGCAGATGACATGAGCAAATCCAAGTGGCTACATGTGCTGCTTGCACCTTTGTAAGTATACAGGTGATCTTTGCCCATGCATGTGCTATCTGTGCTATGGGCCTTGTGCTGAAGTCCTCCCTTCCTCCTCCTCTGCCATTCACTTCTGGAGAGCCTGGAGGTAATGGTTTGGTGCTCAAAATTCCTCACATGTATTTCTGGGGAGCTGTGCTTTGGAAGAAGCCTGTGGGATGGGAGGCACTTGGTTTACTCAGAATTTTAAGCTGTCCTGTGCAATGCACCATGAATGTGGGTGCGCAGCTACATAGCTACAAACTCCTATAAATGCAGTGCTCTGGTGGAGTACAGGAGAAGACCATGGATGAGAGGAGATATCTTGAGAGCCCTTGGTCTCCAATCACCATTTGTCAGGACACACACATCTTGTAGTGCATCCAGATGTTTAGATGTAAGCTGAACCCACTTTAACTTTTTGCTCTTAAAAAAGCACCAGGCTGAAACAGATACTAGATGTACAAGTAAGGGCAGTGAGAGAGAAAGCTGTAAAATAGTCTGATATATGCAATGAAGACTTTTTTGTTGTTGTTATATAGGTTTTGCCAAATGTTCTTCTTCCTCACACATTTTTCTGTGGTGAAGATCTGGAGATGTTTTCCACTACCAGAATAATTTAATTTCAGAGCCTTCATTTTGGGATGGAGAAAAGAAAGGGAGATTTTTTTCTGTGTCAAACTGCCCTGTATTAATTAGAGATTATTTTAACAATAATTTTTTTAAAATACTAGCATTTCACACTATGAGACTTTGAGACATGGGTGGAATAGTAGTTGATTGGCCTTTTCCCTTCATCTACAGAAGGCATGGGTTTTAGCTGTTCAAGTTTCCTTTGGAAATAGGCTGGTCAAGAACACATCAGTTTTAAGAATAAATGCTCAATGAGGAACAGCAGTGTAAATATAATATTTATTCCAGGTGAGTAGAAAATCTCTTAGAAGTATTTCTGAGGAGTGTTCGCTTTGTGGGTTGATTGTTGGAAGGCATAAGAGAGATGACTGTGATTGTGTTTTGCACACTGGGTGACTCTCCCACAACCCAAATGGCTTTCTTGCATGTGGCATTTCAGAAAAACCTTTTTTATTTTTTTTTTTGCCTCCAAGCATGTGGAATGCATGTACAGAAAATATTGTTTTGGTGAAGGGCTTGTTAAGAGTTTGACATAACATATCTGGAATGTAGTGTAAGAGTTCAAAAGGGAGGTTCTAAAAATTCAGAGCTGTCTGATGACTGGGAGCATTACTGATGAAAATATGTTTGAATTTAATGTGGAAACTAAATGTCCCACAGAAGAGAATGACATTAGTTTCTTCCCTCCCCAAAATTCATACTGGAGCCTCCATAGCCTTAAATCTGGCCTGGATAACTTATCCTCTCAGTCAAAAACTGCTCCCAATGCCTCATATAAACACCCACACCCAGGCATCTCATATTATCTTCCATTTCTTCAGTCTGCCAATTATGTGCTACACCCAGTTATTGTGGGCTATCTTGAATTAGCTCCCCAGTGACTCAAACATTTATTAACTGTTCAAACATCAGGAGTTCAGCATGGGCAAGAAGCTCCAAGGCCTGGGATGTTGCAGTAGAAGTTGTTTAGAACACAGATGATGGTCTTTCTTCACCCTGAAGCATGGCAGAGGCAGCAGGGGTACCATCTGGGGAAAGGCATGTAGCTGGGGTGTCCCTGAAACTTGGAGGTCTCTGGCTGCTTTGGCCATAGGGCTATAGACAGCTCTTCTAATACAGGCCTAGCACCTAGGTGATTTCTGGAGAATGAGTTGTTGATCTCCTCTTGGCCATGCTGGCCAGTGATGTCTCCCAAATCAGGGGGGAGGCAAGAGGGCTGTACCCATCCCCTCCAACACAGAGATGTGGAGTGCTCTGTGGGTGGTAGGATGCTGCTTGTTCGCAGTGTCCTTTTGAGTCACGAAGCCTGAGGGAGATGGCAGCAACTGTCCACTACTTATTTCTATAATCAGTTGTGAGCTCAGACATGTGACTGTGGATGTGTTCTAACTGCTTTGGTCCTTAGCACAGAAGTTGATTGCTGCAAAGGCAGTAATTACTCAGTAGGCAGCCTAGTACTAAGTACAATGCTCATTGTTTCTCTCCTTGACAGCTAGCTCAGGCTGGTTATTAACACAAAAAACCCCTTTCACTTTGAAAGTCTTTTTGTTCCCTCTATCCTCCACTGCTACAGTTCCTTTGCAGAAACCATGGTGAACCTCGTTATGCTGTGGCTGAGATTGTGGAGCCTCTTTAATGTGCCATTTGATGCATTGGTACAGAAATCTCAGACTGGACTGAGATTAGAAGAAGCAAGCAGCATATTTTGGTGGAAGTAACCTCTCAGTTCCCGTTGCATGCATGGCTGCACATTAAGCTGGGAAAAAATTTTGCAGGAGGTGCTCCACATCAGGTTACATGGCAGATTTCTAACAGCAAGAAAAATTATTTCCTCTGGTACTTGTTGTGGAAATGGGATGGATTATTCTAACTGAATCCTGTAGACTGCAAAGTGCTCTCACTGTAACTGGACAGTCACTGATGTCCATTTATTCCACTGTCTTTGTCAACCAAAGCTTTCAGTCATACAGTTTACTGACTAAATGTGCAGGTGTTTTTAACACAATGTGTATTTACAGTCTGTAATATTAGAATACACAAAACCTTAAAAAACATGCTATGCTTGACTACTAAATCATATGATTTTACAAGAGGTTGTGTATATTTTTACATCTACTTTAGAGCTACCTACATACAGTATTTCCAATTGTTTACATATGTTAGAATCTCTTGCATTTAAATAGCTCATTATGCAAATATTTAC
Source organism: Bucco capensis (assembly GCA_013396975.1). Classification (NCBI taxonomy): domain Eukaryota; kingdom Metazoa; phylum Chordata; class Aves; order Piciformes; family Bucconidae; genus Bucco; species Bucco capensis. The sequence goes on along the minus strand of VWZO01002993.1, from coordinate 368,644 downwards.
AAAGTGCATGGATATTTATTTTTACTGTACCCTCTATTCAATCACTGAGCTGGGATTTAATATCTAAACATTGTCTGCAGTCACATGTGCAGTAATGAATTATGAGTAATTATGTACTATATATAATTATTCAACAAAATTGCAGTTTCAAAAAATATTAACGTTCCAATGTCAAGCACTCAAATTTATGGAGTATCAGCGATAAGGTGCAATCTTAATTCAGCCTCCAATTATGCATGTGTGCTTTAAAACACAGCCTTTACTAGCCACACTCCGGATGTCCCCCAGCTGCCTTCAGCTGTGACGGGTGCATGACTGTGTTGCAGGCCAAGGCTCTAGGCTCTGGCCAAGACTTGGGAGCAGACCAAGGCTGATTTTGCAATGTTTCCCAGGCAAGAGCTTTTCCTTGCCTTTGGTCACCTAAGCAACTGACCTGACTCAGTGAGCATGTTTCTGATTTTCCCACCCCAACAGCAAGAGCTTGCAGCAAGAGAATGTACTGCACTAATTCACCTCTCAGTCTAGAGCTATACACCGAGCAGGACTAATTTTGCATTTGAGACATTTGAAAGAGCACTGTGTTCTCACATAATCAAAGACTGAGCCTGAAGTACGTTTTGTTGAAAGGGTTTTTTTGACCAGAATATCTTCCTCTAGGAAACACCGCTTTGTTGGAATCGAAATGTTTTGTCGGAGCATTTTGTCTGTGGTGATATTTTTGGCAGAAAAAATGTGAGTTATTCAAAATCTGAAGAAGAAATATCTCACAGCCCGTTGTTTCACCTGATTTCTTTTTATTTGGTTATTTATTGTTATTTATATTTACTATTCAAGAGTTAAACATTACCAAATTACCTACAAAATGACCTTGACATTTTTCGACGCTGTTAATTCTGACATTGATCAATTTGATTATTAGAACACTTCAATAAGCTTGGCTTTTAACAAGTATGATTTTTAACGGCCATTGTGCCTGCACAATTCTCTCCTACATTTTAAGAAAGCAAGCAAATTTATAAGTGCTATGAGGATGACACACAATCTAAAAAAAAAAAACCTGAACCAAAACAACTCAAGTGGATAAAGTCTTCCCAAGTTATAAGCAGCCAAAATAAATGTACAGGTTAAGTTAAGTGATCTCAGTAATAGATGGCATCCTTAGTTCAATCTATAACGTTGCAAAAAATTTGTCCTTGGAAGTTACTGTGAAAACAGTAACTGTATTTAATTTTTAAATCATACAATTAATAGAGGATTGGTAACACAAAGAGTCAGATTTTTTTAGTGTTAGCCAAATGCATACGTAATAAATATGTTTGTGCAATTGTCTACTGACAAAAAATATTTCTTAAGCTAATTTATAGTAATATGCATTCTGCCTTTAATAAAAGCCTTACTAAAGAGAAGTGCGCTTAAACTGGGGGCATGTTGGACTACAGTAATACCATTTGGATTAAGATTTCGCAGGATGCTAAAATGAATTTGAACCCAGATAGTTTATCTCCAGTTTACAAAACATTTTATAACTTCCCGGGGTGTTTGTTTTAAGTGACATGTGACTCAGCACATTCTGGCTATGAAAAAGGATAAAGCAAAACAGTGATAAAGGAGACTCTCATGTAGACAAGCTCCAGGAAATATTACAACTTTTATTAAATAGTAATGCTTTCATGACATTTTCTACTAAATAAATAGTATTTGGCTTGTGTTTGACATAACAGATAGGGTTGCTCCAATTCATTATTCGGGTGCTGCCTCTGGAGACATTTGGAAACAGGAGTGCTCACAGCAGTTATGCTCTGAAGGGTAACCTGGGTAGTAAGAAATCCACCTCCATGCAGGACACTGCTATGAGGACTTGTTTGGCTGTAGGTTTGACTGCTTTTTCGGTGAAATACTAATTGGCTGGCTAAAAGAAATCACCCTACTTTTCCAAAGGCCCTTAGCCTGAGGTGGCCACAGCCACCACACTTTTTTACATTCATTTTTCTACTAGCTGCTTGTTGTGGATCTTAATTGACAAGTCAGTTTCTGATCTTCAAAGGACTGAGATTTTTGAACAACTTTCCTACAGACATACTGAAAGGGAAGAAAGCCAAGAGGGATCTGTGAAGTGAATCTCAATGCATTTATGAAAGGGATTACAGACCAGCTTTCCTTGCAATAACAGCCAGCTGTGGTTGGTGGTTCAGGAGTTTCCTTTGCTTACTCAACAAATGTGTTCAAGCTCAGAAGCACCAATGTCTTTTCAAAATCTTCAGCTTCTTTTTGGAGGCCAACAATAACTAGCTAAGACAGGCCTAGAAGTCAGACATGCCAGCCTTCACTCAAATGTCACTGGGGACCTGGGTCATCTCCTGGCTTCTCCTGCTAGTCCTACCTCAGTATCACAGTGTGGTCTTGGGATAGTCAAGCTATGTGCATATCATTCCATAAACTACTGTTAGAAGGCAGCGATGGGAAAGAACTCTGAGACTGTTGAATGAAATGTGGTAGGTGTACAAATCGTTGTTCCAGTAAGCCTGCACCACAGAGTCCAGTGCTTTGAAGGTGTCAACCCAAGCATTTCTGAAGCCTCAGCTTGCTGTGCTCTAAACTTGAGACTCTCATTGTTTTCCCTTGACCCCTTGTCCCACCACAAAAGCTCCATTTGAGGTAGGAGGCAGAATACATTTAAAAAGAAAAAGGAAGGCAAAAGAACAGACACACTTGTGCATCTCATATGTGACTTCCACCCACCCACTGCCATATAACTACAAAAATGTTGTGTTTATTTATGTATAAATAAATACACTTTTTATCACTGCAACTTGTAAATAGGAAATGAAGTCACAATCCTCAAAATTATAATGGCAGGCACACAAAGACACAGTTGCTGGCACGGAATTCAATTAACAGATAGCAATCACCCTTGGGTGACTGTGTGAGGTGGAAATATACAGGCATGCTAATAAGTAATATCTTAAAGCCAAGGCGTTTATCAGCCAGCAGCCAGACATGGGCATAAGTGTGGGCAGACAGTACTGCTCTGGGATATTTAATAAAACCCACTCTCTTCATTTGAGGATTTGTGTTTAATCATTTGGTAGCATTTTAGAAACATCTAGGTTGGGAAGCTTCTCAAACGGAACTGCTTAGGTCAGAAAAAGAAGAGAGTTATTTACTGATACTAAAATGGCTAAAGGAACAGAGTGGATTCTAGGTAATATTAACAAAATTCTTTGTTGCCATCTTTTTGACCTTTTGAGTTTCTGGGATATGCCTGCTATGTGAATCACAGCCTTATCTGGGGAAACATGCAGTAGCTGCTCATTAATACTTTGAAAGTAAGTGATTGAACTGCTGTTTAAAATAAAATTTTTAACTCTTTTTTGCTTGGTTGAAAGCCTGAAGCTAAAATAGTTTTCTTCCAGGCTCCTTGAACTTTAATTTGCATTGCGTTTTGGGCTTTCAAAGGCTTCAGGCAGGCCAAGATTTGACATCCACTGAAAGATGTTCAATTTAAACTTCCTCGTCAGGGCTCTCTTTGTGCCACAGCAGCTGGGTGAATTCACAGGGCTGTTTTGCATGGCTAAAAACCACTGCTTTGAGGAAAGGCAAAGCCAGAACCAAAGTCATGTTACTTTAAAGGAAGGCAGTTCAACTTAGTAAGACATTTGTTAGGAGCTTCATAAAGAAGAAATATATGGCATGGTGTTGGAACATTCTTGCTGAACACTCCAGGGTTAAAGCATTCTTCAAATGAAAGTGGTTTGGAACAGGACAAATGGAGACCAGCCAACCTAGTCATGGAACATGTAGGAAGCAGCGTATCTCAGCCATTATCAAGGAAAGTTGGAGGCTTTTGGCTAGGAAGCAGATGGTGTTGCCAGCAGATGCTCTCATTGCTTTTGGTTTTTGCCTCTGCTCTGAGTAAGCAGTCATGCTTTTTGTGGTCATGAGCTCTGCTCCTGCAAATTGGCCCCTGGCAGAGGGAAGTCTGTGGTGTTTCCACTCCTGCCCTGAATATGGGGAGCATTCCTCTGAGCATGCTGCCTCAGGAGACTACATTGTCCTTCTCATTGGCATGGCTGCCTACTTTGCTTTGGCCTGAACCTAATGTCACCAAGAGCTATGTAGCAGTTAAAGCAGTGGCATGATTGTCCAATTTGCAGAGAGGCTTAATAATTTTCCTTTGTCAAAGGGATCATTAAAGGCATAGGTGGGCTGAAACAAATGTTAAAGATGGGCTGTGGACATGCTACAAGCATCCCCTAGCAGGTACTCTCAGTACCTGTTCCTTTTCCCTGAGGAATTCATGTGATCTTCAAATTAGTGGCCAGAGTATCCTCTGCCAGCCATTCCCCTTGCTTACTGGCATGCAGCCCAGCCTGGGCTGTGCTCAGGAAGCTGTAAAGTGGCTCTGAATAGCTGCTGTGAGGCTGTCCCTGCACTGCTCCTGTCACAAAGAGTTTTCAGTGCCTGCCTCACTAATGGATGGGTTTCTCCTATACAGAATGCTGAACAATGTGGTGATACATTCAGGTTTTATTAGTGTGAGTTTAGCGTGGCCACATTATTCATAATGGCAAGACCACAAGAGAATTGCACTGTTCATCCCAAAGAGGAGACCATAAATCCTGTAAGCCATGCAACATTGTCGAATGGTGTATTTTCACCACTTATTTTGCAGTAAAGCTATTTGTATTCCCTTTGTACGTAAACCCAAGCTGTCTTAATTTTGCAAATCCAAACTATATTGGAGGAGGTAATAACAGCAAAAAATTGAAACTGGTACATTTTGGAAAACTCAATCATAACCCCATGATAAAAAGGCTGGGTACCCACTGCCAAATAAGAGGGGAGCAAGTGCTGTGGCAGGGTGGTGTGCCAGCTCCTGTACTCTGCTGGAAGGGCTCAGCCCTTGCCCATCTGCGAGTTATGGCAGTGGAGCCCTGCATTTGCTTCAGGACTGAACATTGATCTTCTTTGCTGTGAAGTGTGAATGTGCAGGTCTGTGTATGTATGGGACAAGGAGAGACTTTGTGCTTCTGCTCTCTTGGTTTCCTTTTATAGATAGCAGCTGCAATAGTGGGGTGTGTGAAGCATACTCAGTGGAGATACATTAGTGGACAGAGTGTAGGTAAGTTGCTCAAAAGCTTAAGAAAGTTGTGATTTACTGCGAGGAGAACACATCATCTGCCTGATGTAAATCAGGCTTTGCAGGTGTAAGGAAACAGTACAAGCTATACACTGATTTGCTGCCATGCTTTCCTATAGAGACCGTCACTGAGGGAGCCAGCCTGGGTTCACAATAGGAGCAAGCAGCTGCTTGGGAGGATCTGGGCTGAAGCAACTGCTTCACTTCATGCAAGCACCAGGTGACTGCTAGGAAGATGAAGCTGACTTTTACGTGCTTCTGTGCTCAACGTAGTGACGCAGAAATGAAGGGCCACACAAGCTATTACCAGTTGTTTTAGCTAGCACCTATTGTAAAACTTCTGTCCTTGCTCCAGCAGCCCCCACAAGGTCTGGAAGCTGGGCAGCAGCTGTCCCTCATCACTCACAGCATAAGCACTGTAATACCTCACAGCACTCATTAAAGGAAATGTATATTACAATGACTTTGTATATTCTAGGTGGTAAGTGTTATCAGTTGACTCAGACCTGATGGCTCAGGGGAATTACAGAGCATTCTCTGTTACTTTCGCAGGAAATACTGCCTGAATGTGTGGAGACTCAATCCTCCCTCCCTTTCTTTTCTGCACCCACACACATTGGGTATGGGCATTGACTCTGGGCTGAGAGAAGGACCTCTGATTTCCCAAGTCATACATCTGAAGCAAGCTCTCTCCACTCCTCCAGTTACTTAATTCTCTGTTGGTATTAACACTGGAAATGCTGACAGCAGCTACTGAAGGTTAAGCATGTTTTAGAAAATCAACTGTGTGGTGCCCCCTTCTCCCTCTCCCCTCAGCTTCTGAGAGGGGAAATGGCCCCTTGATACATGAAGAAGTTAATATTTCTCCAGCTCAGAACACATGCATTTATGCAAGAGGCTTAAAGGATATCTTTTATGATCCTTGTACAGCAACAGTCCTCCTCATTTGGTCCTTGGAAGAGTGACTGAGGCTTCTGCAGCGTTGGTTATTATGCAGGGCATGTGTTTTAAAACATTAAGTACCTGGATTGTCTCTCACATAGCTAGTGCTGTCAGCAGTTTGCACAGTGCTTTTATGTGTCCTTTTCCTCCCTGAGATACCTGTGTTCAATTCAGAACTGATTCTGCTTCTGAAGCAATTCATTAAACATCTTCAGTGAGTGCACCACTTCTGTGAAGAGGTCAATTTGTTCTTTCTGCCTAGAGATGCAAAACTCTGGGCTTCAGCTGGTAAGTGCAAGTATTAGATGCATTTCTTGCTATTTAACTTATGCTTTCCTTCAATCTATCTTCTCTAGCGATCTCTTCCTTTAACATAGTCATTTATTATTCATGAAATGTGGAGACCGATGCTACTGTATCAGTCTAGGGCGGGTGCAGTTGGGTAGTCTGGCATGCATGCATTCCTCTGTTCACCCTCTTCCAGAGGCAACAGTTTTCAAAGGAGAGAAAGTAGCTGTTTTTTTTCTCATATGTTCCTCTGTCTTTCTTACAAGGTGCCAACATGGTGATGAGTTGGTTCACGTTCATATGTTAAGGTTCCAGCACCACAATCAGCCTGAAGTTGGTTCCTATGCAGCTCATGCACAGGCTACTGGGATGTCTCTGGCTTTTGGTCCTCTCTGAGATGTTTTCTCTGGTGGTTAAAAACAGGACCCAAGAAGGAGTCCTGTCCCTGAAACAAATTTTGTGGTGTTTTATATTTGCCTTACTGCTTGAAGAGTGGATTGATCTGTAATTCTTCAGGGAGGTGTTATCTATAAATTCCCACCCACCCGGATTCAAATGCTTCTTTGGATTCAATACAATAGTTGTTGTTAGGACATTTTTTGGGTTTTGGAGCTTTTCTTGGTGTTTTTCTTTGTTTGATTGTTTTTTCCAATGTGTAAATTGACCTGGATTACATCTTCACATACTAGGTACAATAGGTTATTATTTAAAAACAATTTTTGGCTGAATGAAGGCAGACCAAAAGTACACTTTGCCTTGATCTTGTAAGGGTCCTAGATATATGGAGGGTTTGCCTTTTTTTCCATAATTTCAGCCATTGTTCTGGGGTGACTTTTATTTTGCCATTGCAGCTAGGAATATGGCTTTATGATGCTTGTTTAGCCACCACTTCTGGAGAGAGCACATTTGCTGAAACAAAAATTGGTAGGTCTTCATAAAGTTATTCTGAGGACCTTGGTTAATATTTAATGAGTAGGCCTGGGACAGTAGATCCTGAGGTAAATGTGACCATTTATATTGGAATATCAAATACATTAATTAAACTGTCACCCAAAGACAAGTGTGGACATACAGAGTTGATATTTTCTCTGAAAAGTGATGTCTTTCATTAAAATCGTATATTGCTTCTTGCACTAGTTACAGCTTTTTGGCAAGATTAGTATTTAATGTAAGTGATTGAATATGATTTTCTGGGCTGTAGTATGCATATGATACAGCTTCTGTTTAGAAAACTGAGGGTTTATTTTTTTTTTTTTTAATGAAGTCAGACTGTGAATTTAAGAACTGTAACTGGTTGCAAAAAGTGCTTGGAGAGCATAAATCAGTGGGAGTTTCAAAAGTAACAGACTCTCAGAGCTAGTTGCTTGTGAAAACTTTGCAATTATAATCCTCCTGATATAACAGTGCTTTCTTTTACCATAGAAAGGGTCTGTAGAATTATGTATTTGAATAATTTAAAATGTCCAGTTCTCAAGGATGCTTACCAACTTACTATTATTTGTTTTGATTCAGATGAAATATTTTCAGCCTGTGGTTCATTTCCAAACAAATGAAACAAAAAACCCTGAAAAGTAAAGTGATGCCTTACATTTCCTGTCGGAAGAGATTTCAAAAGCTCATAAAATATCTCCAGCCTGTATAATATATCATGTCATATTAATTTATGGTAGTCAATGAACAGTAGGAAATGGTGGAGGGGAGAGATGGAGAGCTTATATTTTGCTTTATTCAGAACTGTTTGTCAGAGGGCTTCCCTCCCCTGCTTTAAACAGAGCATCTCGTCTTCCTTGTTTCAGGAAAAGAAGGAAAGAAAACAAAATCTGCATATTTGTATTATATTGTGTTCTCCAAGTAACAGATTCCCTCTGCCAACTATCTGTGGGTGTGCAGTCCTTCCTCGGGAACATGCTGTATCTTCTGACTTCCTGTGTTTGTGATATGAGTGCTTTTGCTCTGCAAAGCCATGAATGGGGCCATTATGAGAGGCTGCTAGGTAATTAAGATTCTGAGAAGGCTAGGCTGCTAAAAATGTGTTTAGTGAGGAAATTACAGGGCTAATAATAAAAAAGTCTTTGGAAGTTCCAATTGTATTCTTTTCTTCCGTGGGTCTAATTTTTCAAGGTCTGAATGGATCTAGTTGAGGGTTTGGGTTTTTTTCCCTCTCTTTTTTCTCTCCACAACAGAAGCTGAGGCTGGAATCTAAGTCCAAGTTAATGAAGCTGCCTCAAAGTTGGAGAGAGAGTAAACCACAGCTCTGAGACACACATCACTGGAGATTCCTCTTTCAAACCCTGCCTCTGCCACTCACTGGAGTTACTTGATAGGAATTCACAACATCTGTTTTGTAGAAATAACCTGGAGGAAGTAAAAAGTCAGAAATACTAATTTCAGATATAAATTTCGTCTATCAGTTTCCTAATAGTCTTTCTGAGCTCTGATAGCATTAATCAAATATAAAGCCCATACTTTGGGGAAGTGGTACACCAACCAAAAAATGTATCCCCAAACATCCCACAGTTCAGCACTTCTTATTCTGCCAATACTCTATGAGAAGGGGAGGTTTGGAGCATAAATCTCTTGCAGTTATTCATCTTCTTCTCCCCCCAAGTGAAAAAAATGCCTGGCAATTCATTGCTGATTTCCCAGGAGTGTTATTCTTGCTAGTTTATTTATGGATTTATTATTCAAGTGCAAACTATTCAAGTTCCTTGTGGTAACCTGCAAATCAAACTGACAGAGGTAGAGGGCTGGCCATCACATCAAGTTCTGTAGAGCTGAACACAGGCATCATGCTTGCTGTGGCCCTTAAGTTAAGGGATGCAAGGAACTATTCAGCCTGCTTCATGCTCAGGACCACCCAAGCCTTGGCCAGAGTTAGTAGAGAAAATTAGTCAGCATCCATAAATTATGCAAAATCTCTGCTATAAATACCTTAACCATGGCAGTTGAGCAGCTTCCACTATTGTCTATACAGATGTCTTCCTCTTCCGTGCTGGTAACATATTGGCAGCATGTATTTATGGCTAACTCATTCACACACTCAAAATAAGGACTTTAGGTATGTATTTATTAAAGTCAAGGTGGTTGTGTGTGAGGGGTAGGGCTATGGTGCTATACATCCTTTGCCTCGCCCTGGGAGCAGTGGTGCAACCAAAGGGTTTGGTGCATCCCTTGATGGTGACCCTCTACAGCTGAGGGGGACCAAGAGGCAGCGGCTCCCAGGTCGACACAACCCAAGAAAGTTTATGGGGTGGGTATGTGTCCTGTAGGTAATGGCGTGGAGGGAGACCATGGCTTCCCAAACTGGATATAAGGTGGGTATTCTCTATGGTGACCATATCTCTGAAACACAAGACACTGCTCTTCCTTCATAGGTTCAGATGCATGTGCTGCTTGTTGCCAGACACTCAAAATTTAAGGTTCAAATTTTGTGGTGCCTACAGTTACTTATTAGGATTGTGTTTTAATAATTTGCATTGAAATTATGTTCTGCATGCCTTCACAAGGATTTAAATGTCTTTAACAGGCCATTTAATACAACTGTGTTTTAGCGTATCAGTATAGTCATTTGCTGTGTTGAAGGGTCAGAACTGCAACTAGGATAAATCTATACTCGGCACTGGTGAGGCCACATCTTGAGTACTGTGTTCAGTTTTGGGCACCTCAATACAAGAAAGATATTGAGGTGCTGGAGTGAGTGCAGAGGAAGGCAACAAAGCTGATGAAGGGCCTAGAGAACAAATCTTATGAAGACAGGCTGAAGGAGCTGGGACTGTTTGGTTTGAGGAAGAGGAGCCTAAGGGGAGACCTCATCACTCTCTACAACTACCTGAAAGGATGTTGTAGAGAGGTTGATGATGGTCTCCTGTCACAGGTAATTAGTGATAGAACAAGAGGGAATGGCTTCAAGCTGCGACAGGGTGGATATTGGGAAAAAAATTTTCGTAGAAAGAGTAGTCAGACACTGGAATAGGCTGCCTAGGGAGGTGGCTGAGTCACCATCCCTGCATGTGTTTAAGGGTCGTTTAGATGTAGGGTCGTTTATATGTGGTGTTCAGGGATATGGCTTAGGGGTGAACTTTGTAGATTAGGGTTAATGGTTGGACTCGATGATCCCAAGGGTCTTTTCCAACCTGAATGATTCTATGATCCTATATTAAGGCTGATAGGAAAGGACAAATTCAACTTCGAATGTGGTCAATTGCAAAATAAAAAGTGTCTTTAATATAACATTTGTTTCTAAATGGTCTTCCTAACATTTTCCACCAGTATGTCCTGTAATTTATGCACATCCATGTTATACAGTCCTTTTTTACTGTGTGAAAAACCTACACAAATGAGGTTCATTGATTACACAAAAAAGTGAAATTCCTGTCAAATAATTTAAGAAAGTGAGTCAGAAGAGTTGTCATCGTTACTGACTTAGTTTTGTTCCCTTTCATAACAAAAGATAATTTGATTTTGAAATTGTTGTGTTCCTTTGCATGGTATATTGGTTTCCATATGGTAGGAATCTCAGTGGGAATATATTGATTTACACTAGCAGAAGTCCTAGTTGCTTATTTGAATGCCATCTTGCTATGTTATCTTGGTAAAGACATAATGTTCTTGTGTTTTTCATGTGACCTTGTCTCGTTTGCAAAGCTCAAATATCATTGCCACTTCAGGAAAGGTTACTGGTGAGAAATATTTGAGCTTTAAATGGATTCTTAATTTTGAATAGGATCAATTTTATTTTTTTTTATGTGTTGGAAACACATAAAACGTGTTGGCTTAGATCCAAACACCTCTGAAACTTGAGGAGATTCAAACTTGGATCTAGACTGAATTGTGCAATTTTACCTTAAATCTATTTCTAATATGTAGATAATTCATTAGACAAAGAGTGTAGATGTACATGCACATTCCTGTATGCACACATATAGGCACAACACATACATATTCATACGTACCCAAACAAGTGTCTCTATCGTGCTTCAGGGTTGTACTAGGAAATAAGAAGTGACTTACTTATCTCCTTCTGGAATTTCATCAATGTTGACTAGATTTCCTAAAATAGAATTCAAGTTTTAAGTCTTTAAATAATTTCTTGAGTGGCTAAAGATGTAAATGATGGGAAAAAATCAAAGGAATAACTCAGGGTTGTTTTTTTTAAATAACTCTCATTGGCCATGAGCTAATGTTCCTTACCATTATTCCGTATTGATGTCAGTGTAAGATTTTGGTTTGAGGAGGACCATAATAAGAAGGTGGACCCTTAAAATGTGGCTATTGTTATGTAAATAATTTAAATGCTGGAATTTTGTATCAGTGATTGGCAGGAGGAGAAAAAGTATGCTGTGTGGGATGGGTGGAAAAGCAGGGAATCAATATGTGGAAATGAAGTAGACGTAGAAACATTTCAGTTATTTTGGAGAAAATCACTGTCTGAATTTTGGTATTGCAGAAACAAAGACAGGGTGGCCTGGATTTGAATCCTGTTTTACCAGCAAATCCAGCATTCAGGATCATTTGCACAACCAATTCCAGCTTTGGCTCATGTCTTTTCTGAATAAGCAGTTAGGCAGTCTGGGTATTTTTCAGTTCCCTGTGGGCTGGCAGAGAAAAGACATGCAGCACAGAGGACTGAAGGAGGTGATTGGTTTAACTTCTGTTAGCCTGTTTGGACACATCTCCCTGAAGGTAGCAATACTCAACCACCCTCATTCTCAGGACTGATGTGTGTACTGGGCAGAAAGTGCTTCTCTCACAGAGGGAAGATATTCAGTGCTCAGTGCTTGCAGCATGTAATTACAAAGGTTTGAAATAACTTAAGAGCATACTAAAGCTGTCTCCTAAAAACTAGGAGTGCTCTGCACCTGCTGTAGGTTTCAGCTTGGTGAAGGGGGATCCAGCTGAGGCGGGAAAATCAAAGAGAGCAGTCAAGAATTTGATGCCTCCCTGAACTCTGCTATACTGCAGACTCTTCCTGTGAGAGAACACAAATGTATAGCTAGCACCCCATGTCACAGCAACTGACTTTCCTCAGCAAGTTTGTAGCTGCAGGGTGTTACAGGGTATATAAATAACTGGAGGTATCCATCTTTTCCCCCCTTCACCCCTCCAACCATTAATGTGTTTGTTTGTAAACCCTCGGTGGTGGGTAGCCCTCTCCTCCAGCTGAGCCACGGGGGCATGGAGCCACGCCAGCTGCAGCAGCAGCAGGGGCAGCCCCAGCAAGCCCTGGAGAGTGACAGAGACAGGGGGACCAGCACCGGAAGTGGAGCGCACCCCGCTGGACGCCAGGCAGAGGCAGACCTGTGAGTCTTGAAGCAGCAGCGGTGGCGGCAGCCCACACCCATGAATCTGGAGCAGCTGCAAGCGGCGGTAGAAGAAGTGGCCACACAGCTGCAACGCAGCCGTGATGTGGAAGGCAGAAGCATGAACAGCCCGCCAGGAGGGAAGGGCTTCTGCTGCGGGGACTGCTGGGAGTTCCCTACCCTTCCATGAAGACGGCGAGAGGCAGAAAGTGTGCTCTTCTCCATCTTGCGGCAGCGCGCTCAGGTGGCCAGACCATCCATTCATCTCCTTTCCACTCACCCACCCATCACCATCATCCACTATCTGGGTTTCCTCCATACTCCATCTCACCTGCCACCTCATCTTAATTGGACTGCACCCAAGCAGGTTTTACTGCGAGTGCGGGGGTGGCCGGTGGTGTGAGGGGGGAACCGGGAGGGTTTGCCTCATTCTGTATTTTCATTGTTATATATTTTTCTCTGTTAAAAAGTTATTCTTTATAACTCAGCCCCATTGTGCAACATTTTCTTTCCTTTTTGGGGAAGGGGGAGGTCACTAATGGGGTCATTTCACAATTTGTCCTTTCAAACCAGGACAAGTTTTTTTCCGGTTTTATTTAATTGGGGGTTTTGTTGATTTTTTGTTTGTTTGGTTTTTTGTTTTCATTGTTTGTTTGTTTCTTTTCCATCTGGATGTGACTTTAGAGCAGGATAGAAGCCTTTAAAATGGAGAAAAGCAATCTTTGGCATCATTTTCTCTCTCACCCGTGGACTTAAGTAAGGTTAAAAAAAAATAACTGCTGTTGAGAAAGTGCAAGGTGTGATGTTCATCATTTTAAAAAGGCAGATGCTTGGTTAATGTTGAAATTCCAAAGACCCAGACAAAACTGCATCTGTCTGGTGCAGAGTGCCCTACAAATGCAAGGTATGAGACAAGTCCTGCTCCCAGGAATTTGCCTTCTCTGTTCATAACCTGCAAGGAGGAAGGATATCTTGCCTGAGGCAATGCAAGAGGAAAGCTGAGAGCAGAACCCAGATCTTCAACCTGGCACCTAGCACAATGAGCTTCACTCTGGATTGCTTACTGTGTTCCCACAGCAGCACTCTGCTGCGCTAATTGGGATTAGGTCCCCAGTACACTTCCTGAGCACAGAGGAGGAAGCAAACACAGTCATGAAAAGCTTGACAGTTGTAGCTGCTTAATTGATGGAGTTATTTTAAATCCAGTCAAATTGCTGTGGACACCCTTTATTATAGCCTGGGCAATTTTATTTCAAGTTAGTTTTAATCAATTAGGAATTGATTTTAGCTAAGTCGGTATAGGAACATCTGATCTTGTTTAACAAAATTGGTTTTAGAGAAGTGAAATGGATACAGATTCAGTATGGGCCCAAGGAATGCTTTCTGTTTTTCCCTACAAATTATCAGCCAGAGGATGTCCTAGTAAAACCCCAGGTTCCACACACCCACGGCAGATCCTATCCCAGTCTTAAATCCTGACAAAATAAAATGTACAGAAATAGGAGATAAGAGATATTACCTGAATGACTCTTTCCCCAGCAACTTGCTCACATATGCATAAACACAACTTTGCCCTGACTGTGCTGGTCAGTGGAGAAGCTTTGGGAGCAGCAAGCAAGGTGTAAGCTAAGAGCTTGCTAGCTCTGCCCTGCCCAGGCTGCAGCTCCCCAGGCCACTGAGGCAGCAAAACACCTTGGTCTTTCTCCATGTTTTTAATGCGCTTGTTTTCTGCCAGTTTAGTGTTTTGAAGAGTTTTGCAAGCATTGCCGAGCTAAAGGTATGGCAAGGAAAGTGGCTAGGAGCACGTGGAGGTAGGACGATGAAGCAGGAGGTGAGGCACTATGTTGTGAAAATTGAAATGTCAGGAGAACTGAGAATTATCAATGGGTAATTTTGAGATTTCATCAATTTCTAATGCTGTCTCACCTTCAGGACTATGAAACATTTGCAAGGTTATATGATTCTTCAGATGTTTTTTTCCCCAGAAGATTATTCTGATATTTTAACCATACTGTAAAATTGGTACAATGCTTAAAACCCCCCCCATCTCATTATCTTCAATTTGCTGTTGCTGTTTCTATCATTATCATTATGATTTCTCATATGGGAACTCTTTATCACAGAATGTTGAAATCTTTAATTTCTGTTCACATAAATGGTAAGAACAAAGCTACTACAATCAAGGACCCACTACTTCTGGCACTATCAGAAGAAATAAGCAGGATCCGGGACTTGTTCACTTTGTGCCTGAGCTGTTCCCAAGCTTGATTTCTTCTGTAGGTACAAGTAGTGTTAATGAGGTGTTAATGTGTATGTAGGCGATGCAGTCATAGATTTGCCTTTGATCAGTGAGTGTTATTTCCTCTTTTTTCATTCCCTTTTTCTTAACCTCGAAGAGTTGTTTGCATCATGAGAGCCTGTTGACTTAACAGAAATTTCTCTGGGAGCTGAAAGAACTTTTGAAAACAACGTGCAGTAAAGCTCCCACTGACTGCAGCAGGGTCAGTATTGTTCCTTTGATTACAATTGTTTGAAGAGTAAAAATGTATTCCCAAGGGTTTGCCTGCATGCCTTTTTTTTGCTGCTTTAAATATAGGCTTGAATCTAGTATAATGAAAGCAGTATATAGACCCTAGTACAATGTAGTTGTGTTATTATCCGGATATTTATGCCTATCTTGCCTGATCTCACAAATGCAGAGGAGCTCATAGTGCCTCCCTATCTGTATCAATACTGCTACTTCAATGCTGTCTTTTTTTTTTTTTTAAATGCTCCCGTATGAAGCTAATTTGGCACAAAGACTGGGTGCATTAGGCTTCAGATTCTTGGTTTATGATTATTAATACATACGAAAAATGAAAGCAAGGTATTTAAAGTGGGAAGCTCCAGAAAATAGAAAAATGATGTTTTCATCTTATTGAGGTGGGCTAGCTTATCCTGCTGCCTTTGTTACAGCTCTTACTTGCTTTTGTTGACACAAAGTAGCATTGCCTAGTGTTTATCTGAGTTTCATGAAGAAACAAACAATTGGGGTAGTGTGGTGTGTGTATGTGTGGGACCTTCATAAAGTGAACACAAAGTGGAGTTGAAAAGGTGTTTAGTTCAGTGCTCATGTCTCCTTCCCCATCCTGCCCTGGCACCATCTTAAGACTCTGATCCCTGGAACAATCATGGTTTTGAGTGTATTTCTGCATACACTGCTCTTAGAGGATCTAAGTCCTGCCTTAGAAGCTGCCAAGAATGGGCTCCACCATCCTGGGCTCTGTACAAGGCAAGGCAGCAGACAGGTCATGCTCTCCACACTGCAGCCCATGATGTGTAACTGGCCTGATGATGAATGGGAGAAGCGAGACATGAAGCACACAGTGGCAGACAGCAGCATGGTCTCAGCAGCCACTGTGATGATGCTGAGGCTTTGGGAGGACTGGATGTGGGAGGTTTCCTCAGGAGAAGTGAAGCTGAAATGGAAAAGGAGAAAAAGTAAAGTGAAAAAGAGAAGTTGGGAAAGAAAACCATGCAGAAGGCTGGAGGAAACAACCCACTTGCACAAATTGACAACCCAGTCAAAACTGTATAAAAAGCTTCAGAAGCAGCTGGAGGCTCCCAGTGCTGTTGGGTTTATAGCTTTCCCTCCTGTCTGGGGTCTCATTCTTATTGCAGTTTCCCCCCACAGACTACATGACAGGATGAGGAATCAGGCTTGAATCACAGAGAAGTGATTTAAATCAGCCAAGTTGAGCTTCTGTTCCAAATCCTACTTTAAATGAAGGTTGTCTCTCCCTTGTAACTATAGAAAGACTTGGATAGATTATCCTTGCCAGACTTAAGTCAACCTTTGGAAGTACTCCTCTTCTTCTACTCTCCTAAGTCACCCAAGAATGAAGTGGGAAGGAAGGAGAGGTGGCTCACTGTATGAAGTTATGTCCAAGGGTTGTGTTTTTTCCCAATTTACCCAGACCCCTGGATTCAGAGATTTCTGCCTTATCTGACTCCAATGACTCCAGTTTTGCCTGATTTGTTTTGTTTGGAAGAACACACAAACTCCTAAAATAGGAGAGGGCAATTTTAAACATAAGTAGCAACAAATAAGCATCATGAACTACATATCTCTCTGTATAATGTTGATTTATAAGCCTGAGTGGGGTGTCTGCATTTGTTAACTGAGCCTGGGCAAGCCTACCAGAGCTGCAGTAGACATCTCACAATGTAAAATGGGTGGCTCTGGAAGCATTAGCTCCAGCAACAGCTGCTATAAATTTCCTCATCTTCTATTTCTTCTTTCCCCAACCTGTATTTATGTTTTGTTGTTCCAGATGGGGTTTAATATGCTTTCCAGTTTCCCCTATTTTTCTTTTTGAGTGTGTTTTTTATTTTTATTTCTTTTTCATCTTGAAACCACTGTCAACGAAAGGCGCCAGCCTATTTAACAGCTGCCTGGAGATAAGCGCTCAGTGGGTGCAGACAGCAGGCTCAGCATAGGTGGCAGTGTTGGAGGCCAGCCAAGCCACCAATTGTTTAGGCAAGCAGAACCGTATCTCCTTGGCCTCTGTGTTCATTTGCCCTTTCAGCCTGGCTGCTGAAAGTGTCATGAATGATGCTGACTTTTGGAAGGGGGACTTAGTGCTTTGAACGTTTAAGCATGCTGTATGTTTTCACACCGGAAAGCTTTTCATGGAGAGATCTGAGATGTTTCCTTTTATGTGCATACGTTGAACTTTCTTTGCCTGGCTTCAGACTTTATGTATTTTTTTTTTAACACATATGGTGATTTCTTCCAATGTGTGCTTATAGAAACTGGAGACATTTGCATTCCTAGGTTAGAAGAAGATGAGGACTTGAGAGGTATTTGATGTGAATTGGCTTGTTATTTCTAGTTCTGGCTTATTGCAACCACAGTGCCTACTGCTGTAACTCTATTGATTGCAGGCAGACATCCGGAGGGATAACTCTGTCTTTCCTTTCATTTAAAAAGGAAAAAAAGACATGACTCCAGCCCTGCTACTTGTGAAGACAGACACAAATGTGTAATGCAGACTGTTTGGTGAGATTGAAAGTGTGTCACTGTGAGCTCTAAAAAGTCATCATTTATTCACCCAGTCTTCTCTGTCCTTCTCTGAGGTGCCCTTGACAACCCACAGCACCAATGTGCAGAGCTGCACTGGGAAGGCTGTGAAAAATAAGTGCTTGCCATTGCTTGGATTACACTAACAAGAAGGGGCTGAAGTGAAAATGTGAAGGACAACTGATCTGAATTCAAAGCTTTGCAAATTCCAAAGTAAAATTGTGCCTGACAACCCCCCACTCCCATCCCTTTATTTTTATCCAGCCAGGCAAACAACACCTGAGCCGTGGGTTTAGCAGGTTTGGGATAATTTCCTGGAGTCTTATCCAGAGAGGAAATGGCTGGGAGGATTGATTTACGTCTGTATCTCTAGAGCACCAGAGTCCCTGAGAGTTTTGCTGGCAGCCCAAACGTTGCTTCTAGCAAAGGCCCTGACTGTGTCCCGTGGTCTGAGGAGTGCAGGAGGGAAAGACAAATATGAGTATCTGCTGGCACTGAAGAGCTTGCAGAAACTGAATCAAAGGCTCTGCTCCGGTTCTACGGGACTACTTTCTCTTGACTGACATACTTGGGCTACTGCTCTGACTCTCCTTTAAGGCACTGCGGGGTTTGGCTGCTCTGAAAATGAAGGCAGCTTGTATGGGTAAAAGTGGGCTAGATTAAAATCCTCTACAGTGGGTACCAGCAGCACTGCAACTCTGACAGCAGGACACACCTCACAAGTTAGTAGCCCGGGAGTTTACCTCTGACCTCTCTGTTGCATGTTGCCTGAGCCTCTGTGAGGTCTTCTTGCAGCTCCTAGAAATGAAAATGAGACTAGGAGAAACGGCAAACATCATGCCTGAAAAATCTGCAGTTGCCAGGGTACAAATCTTTTGAAGTAATGTGCTTGCTATGTTCCATTTAGTGAATAGCTCTGATGGCTTATATTGCTGTGAAGCCACTGCCTCACTTGTTCATTTAGTTTTCCTCCCTCCAACACCCAGAATATAGACCTTTCAAAGCAAACCACTTTTTCTGTTGGAAAGAGACCTCTTCTGATCCCTGCCAAATGAGAGAAAATCAAAATCCTTGCGGAGCAGCAGTAAAAGAACAATGTTGCTGACTGGAATTGCATCAGTAGCTCCTTTCTTATTAGGCCCTGTAACTGTAATAGCAGGGAAACAACTAGCTGAGCCTGTTCAAAAGCCCACAGATTCTTACTTGCATTAAGTTAATTAGTGAGAAATGAAACAAGCAGCGAGAGTGTGAAAGAAAAGGATTAGGTATCTCATATCTTAGTAGCTCAGTGGAATTGCAAGGAAAGGGGATTCTACTTGTCACTGATAAGAAATAAGTGTTTTATCTTTACTTGAATTTTGAGCAAAATTCACTGCATGTTTTACCTCCTGGTGGACAGAGAACATTCAGCTGCTGAGGTAAATGTGATAACAACTAATCCAGAGAAATTTGTATGACCAGTTAGTGTTTGGACACAGTGCTGTCTGAACCACTTGCTTCTGGCTGAGAAGCATCATCTTCTAATTCCCTTCTGCACTCACTCCAGTGGAAGGATACAGTGAATAGGAAATTCACAAATGAACACACTCGCTCCTTCCCAGCACTTTGCAGCATCAGGAAAACAAGGGAAACAGATGGGAGCCTATGTATCACCCAAATGAAATCCCACCCTTTATGAAAATGTGCCAACTGAAGAGGAGACAGGATTCTTTTAGGTGTCCTTTGCCATAGATAGCAAATACGACCTTTTTGTCTCGGAGGTAGCTATCAAGTGGTTTACTTTTTTTCTCCTTTGGGTACTCATTGTCTCAGCTAGGTGATCTCTGAAGCTTGGGATGTGCAGAAGTATGACAGTTTCAAGAGAAACCTCCAGATGCTCTTGGCAAACTTTTGTTTTCCCCAAATCTTGCTTTTCTGCTGTGTCTGTGTATGGGACTGAGTTTTGCCCAGAAAGACTAGCAGTTACCTAACAGGCTCTTTAGCCATATTTTACATGGATGGGCTGCATTTCCATCTGGATTTGTGGTGGCAAGTTTTCCTTGCCTTGCTGACATAATTCACATTGTCATGAATGAAACTGCTTCTAATGGCTATTGGGATCCCTCTTCCCTTCATGTATTTCAGTTGCGACATTTGGAAATACTACTCAGGAAATCTCTTGCCATCTGTGCTTCCAGCAGCCTCAACACCTGCACCACTGATGCTCCTTCACCTCTCAACATTGAGCCCATCTCTTCCCATGCAGCTGTCCCCTTCAGACTCTCTTCCTTAGCTTGTCAGCAGCTTCTGCAACAGCAACCACTTTGTGGGTTCTGGCCGGCCCTTTTTTCCAGCCTATAAATGTGATGCAAATTTTTTCCACTTGCAGTCAATGTTCAGTTTTCATCATCTACCATGAAGTGAAGAACACTCCTGCAGCATTGAGCAGGTATAGATTTACCTGGCCATCTCCTCATCTGTTTATCAGTAACAAGCCATCACTTATCTGCAAAACTCACAACCTAAGTGTTCCTTCAACCTGAGATTTGAAGGGCAGCTTATGGCTGCCTCCTTCCCTTCTCAGCTACAGAGCAGGCTCACTATGCCCCTACAAAACCCTCTTATCTTAGCTTCAGTATATCCATCAATAGCCCTCTTCCTCAGCTTCATCCTCCATGAGGTCAGGAGCAAGTAAGGATGCCTAGAAGGAGGTTTGCCTACCAGCTCTGAAAATGCAAAATTGATCTCTTCTCATGGCTGATATGGAGTTGAGGTCTTTCCACAAGGTACACCTACACTCTCGTGCACTACTGCTAGCCTCAACAGCCTGCTAGGACCTTCATTCATTGTGTACCTCCCTGGTCTAGCTAAGTTCTGAAGGGCTTGTTTCCACTTCTAAATAAAACTGGGAGTTGGCTGACAGCCCTTACTTCCCGGGATCCTGCAACCAAGGTCGCAGGCAGGTCAAGATAACAGACTAAAAGTGGGTAGGTGTGTATATGCAACTTAAAGTTTTACACATACTCATGTGAACAATATTTTAAATATATATGTACAGTTACAGAGGAGAACCGTGAGTGTATCACTGAGAAACCATTCAAATTATAACACTGCAGTAGAAAGCTGGATCAGGTCTACTGAAGCCAATGGAATAACAAATCAGATTAATGTCCTGTTTTATTCAGGTGAAGAATATTTACATACAGGATAGCATTTCAGATAAAGGATAGCATTTCAGAATGATCAAAGTTTCTTTTAAGTCTGCGAAACATCACTGTTTAAATGTATGTGATGAAAAATTTCTTTTTCTAGCTGATAAGGGAGTTGCTAGAGAGTTTACTAGCATGAATGGTCTTTTCCAAATTAATTCTATACTTTAACTAGAGTAAGTACTGTACTGCTGGAAGACAAAGGTATGAACATTGAGTGGTTTTCTCTGGGTTTTACAGTTAAGTATCATACATTGAAAGTATGGGCAGACTGTGGGGGTCCTAAATACTGCTAGAAATTCCATCTAGCTCATCAGTTTATGTAAAATCATTGACCTTGATCCGAGGATAGACCTCTTTAACACAATCAATACAGGTGCAATCAGATAAGAACATTCTACTGTTTTATTAAAGTGCATCTAATTCAAAACTCAATAACTCTCACAAATCCTTAATCAGAGAAGACATCCTGGGAGGTATTTAGGTGAGTGATCTTATAACTCTTGTTCTTTCCTTGTTAGGATGGCATTTTACAAATAGACATGTCTGTTTCCTCTTTACTCTCCCTGCCATAATTCTCTCATTGTACAGTTGAGTTGATCATCATGCATTTATCAAGACTTTTTTTCCCCTTCATTTATTTAGAGAGATTGAGTTAAGTGACAGCTTCTGCTTGCTCTGTCTCCCAGCATCACTGTGGCCAAGCATATAAATGCAAATGTGGCTCCCTTGCTGGCACACTGGGTCCTACGTTCTGGTCCATAGCTTAGATGTGTTATGCTACAGGAGGTGTAATGTTAATACATTCTGTGTAACTCAGGGTGGCCTGGGATAATGAAAGAAAACGGTTCATGTGCAGCATTATGTGATAGTTTAAGTAGAATGAAAGCCAAAGGCAATGACTGTATTTTTAGAAATGATTTTAGATCAAAATGATACGTACTGAATAAGATAAAGTGAGTACATGGTAGAGAGCTCTGAGAACACTGCTTACACTGAGAAATTTATTATTCTTTCCAGGTGATCCTCAGTAAGTTCGATAATGCAAAATAAATTGTAAATTGGAGTAGTTTAGCTGAAGGCTGATTTGTTTTAGTCATTTCAGTTCATACTTGGCAAACTGAGGGGATTAGTTCTTTAGCATAAGTGCAAATGGCTGCACATGCTTAGCTAGGCCCCTGGTTCCCTGCATTACACATACAACACTTAGTCTATATAATAAAATAAGAAAAAATCAAATAGGTTTGTAAATACATACAGCACAGAGAGGCTCAAGTAGCTGCAGTACTGCAACAGTCTCTTTAACATGTGTCCAGTGATGAGAGGATGTCTAGATTGTGGCTCATCACAGATGTTCCAGCTCTGATTCCACTTCCTTTACTCCTCCAGGCATGAACCTAATTATTTGGAACCTTCATAATTTTTAAATGCAGAAAAATTATTATGCAGATATTTTGTATCTTTCTCAACCTTTTTCCTCGCTCTCTTTCAAATAAGGTAATGTCTACAAAGGGCATGATTTATCATGTTCCACTTCCCACATGCACAAAATCACTAACATCTGAGGCAATGTCTCAAAGTGCTTTCCAGAAGTAGAATTCTGGGTCTGCTAAACCAAGTGGGTCTACCCACTGGATACAGTAGTATCTCCACCAATATAAACAGGATAGTGTCCTTTCCGTGAAGAGTTGTGAACTCTGATCAGCTAAAGCAATCTGATGTCCAAATTCTATACATCCTGAGCTCAAACCAGGATGCTAGACTAGGAGCTGTTTTGTTTGGCACCTAAGCTTATTTTTTTACTGTGAGTCCAAGCCTGTAGCAAGCACTTTGAGTCAAGACCAATTTGTTTAGATACAGCAGTGCTGCAGTGTCCACTACACAGCACTCTTCTCAATCCATCTAGCCTTTAAAGCATCTGATACAGTTTCACTCCAGGACACAGACACAGAAATCATTAGGTCTGCAAGAACAACCTGTGTGTAGGAAACACAAGGTGGATCAGATGGAAAGTGTATGTGCTATTTTAAAGTGAAAAGATGAGTGTGTGGCCAAAACCTGTTTAAAAAAAATCTTTTCCTTCTAGTCAGTGTGAAAGCTACCATTAGGCAACTTAGATTTATTTTCAAGAACAAAGACATGAAGCTTCAAGCCAGAAAAAAATCAAATAAGAAACAGGATGCAGTTTTATTATATAACAGTGAGAATGAGTGGGCCAAATATGAAGAAAAATGGTGTCTTTGTCATTTAGATCAGCCCTGGGTATATATGTCTGAAAGGCTAAACTATATATAATGCTTTAGTCAAGCAAAGAATGTTGACCTCAGCTGAGGGGTTACTGCTTGAAAGGTGATGTAACTGAGCAAGTTAGTTGTGTACTGCTCAAGGTTTCCTGTCTGGGAAAACCTCATCTATCATCTCTCTCTAACATGAAGTGTGGCCTGGAGCAGCTGTTTCTGTTTTAAGGAGACAGATTGAGGGCAAGAGTGGATAAGGACAGAGAGTCAGGGAACCCTCCTGAAACTGTTCTGATGCTGCTGCTACAGCTCCCAAGGGAAGTGGAAAAGTCGATCCCTCTTGCTCAGCCAACACAGCAGTAGTTGCCATCATAAATATTCTGGCCTTCCCTTCTATTCACACCAAAAGCATGAATTTCCAGGACTCTGCTGTAAGCAAAGCAGGGCTTATGACTACTTTGCTGTTTGTGGCTGCCTGCTAACCTGGACAGCTGCTTTCTTGTCTTGAGACTCATCTCCACAGTCACCATTGTTCTCCATGTACAGGAATGCACTTGCTACATGCAGTGAAGATGATGCAGTGATTCCTGAGGCACTGCAATCCCTCTGTGATACAGCATGGTGCTGTGTTGTTGGGTCCTGAGGTCAGTGAAGTGCTTGTGCAAGACCTATTCACTCTATCATTAGCACTATCTTCTCTAAAAGACCAAGCCAATTTATCAGATTCTACATGATGACTGGAATTAAAAGACTGATAGAAGTGTTATTTCTTTGAGGGTTTTTTGTGTGTGTTTGTTTGCTAGTTGATTTTTGTTGTGTTGTAGTGGGTTTTTCTGTTTGTTTATTTAAATTACTGAGCAGAATTGATTAAACTCAAATATCCCTTCAAAACACAATTTCAGAAGAAGATGTGGTGGATAGACGAATGGCTAAATGTAAAGGCATGCTAAGTACCTTGGCCTTTGCCACAAATGGCATTGCTGATTCAAGCTTTCACTGCTTCTGCAGCATTGCAATCTCTTAGTAGTTACTATAGCTCTCCTTCTGCATGTCAAAATAATAGCCTCTTTTTATTTCGTAGTCAGAAGTGATATCCTATCACATGTAGAAGGTGTTTCTTGCATGTTTCTGCTTTGATAAATGCAGCCCCCATCATCAGTGGAACAGAAATAAAATTAAAATTGATCTCTGCAGACTTCTATGTGCTGGGCCTGCAGTTCAAGAGCAGCCTCGTTTTGGGGAGCAGGGGATGGGTGAGAAGCTGATGTACAGATGTACACAACACTTCAGATGAAGGGTTAAAAAGGAAAATATTGTTTCTCAGTGCTAACAGGTTAAAGAACAGCAAAAGAGGGAAAAACAATCCAGATGCTGTATTATGTCCACAGTGATATGTAACAATTGCGTATTAACTGAATAAAGCCATGGGCTATGAGTAAGTTTTGAGCATTTGCCAGACTGGTTTGGCTCTGAAGGTTTCCCACACCCGGTGGAAAATAAGGATACAAGAGATCTAATTAAAAATGGGAGCCTGAGATGCACAACAAGATTTTAAATTCTTCTTGTATTTAATGGAATTTGCTGTGGTGCTAAAATAGTATTCCCTCCTGTCATTCTGACATGAAAAACATTAGTGAATATTTGATTTTACTGTGGAACACATTATGGTAATAATGAGTCTTTGAGAGAAAAAAAAAGTGCTCAAACTGCTACAGTCTCATTTAAAATGCAAATGTTAAAAATAGAGCAGATACAAAAAATGTTGTCTGCTACTTCATCAACAAACTCTTATGAGATGTATGCCCTTTCAGTGCAGTACTTGACACTTAACATTTGCCTGTCTCAGCCCCACTCTTACTCAAAACTCCATTCTTCTCTATATATTTTGGGCATTGGGAGTATACAATCATTAGGTTTTCAGCTCCTACTCAGCAATTTGAAACTTCAAGGTCAGATGTCAGTGGGCGGAAATCCCTCCCTATCTTTGCAACTGATTCTCAACCATGTGGTTAGCCAAGCAATCATTTGTGCTGGATTTGTTAAACTTATGTATTTATTTTAATTTCCTCTTAATTTCGTAATGATGGTTGAACTCCAGGCAAGAATGCTAGGAAGACATCTCAGATATGGATGGACCTTGAAGGATTTATTTTTTAATCTTTTTTAATAATGAGTTTAGCAATACATCTATTATTGCCTCCTTTTAATTTTCACTTTTAGTGTGGCACTGATTTTAGAAAAGTTGATGAGAAAACAGCTGCAGCTTGCTACTTGAGGATGAGATGAAGAATCACTAGCTTCCAAAATCCAGCTCTGGCAAGGAAACTCTCCATGACCTTGATCAAAGTCCTTCACCCTGACTTTCATTTCTTTCTTGGTAAAATGAACATAACACTGGGCTCACAAGATTTATTAAAAGGGATGTTTCGGTGAATATAAGAGCTTTGGTGCACACTGAAATCAGTGAAAAGTCTTTCAGTCTTTCTAGTATGTCATGTCACATTGTCAGTATGGGAAGGTGTAAAATAAGTTTCCTTGTCCAAACAAGCCTGGTGGATTACTTGGGAGATTCTCTGGGAAGGCAAAGATATGGTTGTCCTGTCACACCTTTTAAGCAGTGATGACTTTGCAGCTTTTAGGGGAAGACTATAGGAGGAATATGCTGAATTTACATGCTCTATACGCTGTTCCTGACTTGACTTTTTTCAGCAGACATTGCCTACTTTTCAGAATGCCCTGGACCTTTTATATGTCTTTAATTATGACTTGAGAGATGTGCATGGAAGATGTGAGAGGGGAGCAACTTTTCGCCCTTATAAACTCCTCTTCATCATAATTCCCGCTATGAAGGCACAGAAAACTCCAGGGTTAACCTGGCTTAACCTTTGCAAATTCCTGTGTATATCTTCAGCACTACCACTTTTCATGTTTTGCTGATTGTGAATGAAGATTCCCTGAAGGCTGCAGGTTATAAAAACAAAAAAAAAAAAAAAAGAAGAATCACTGAGTATTTCATCAGCAAGTGAGGATGATTTTGGTTTTCTGTCTTTAAATGTCAGAAGTATGCATGTGTCTTCTACAGCTTGGGATCAGGTTGTTAAACAAAAATGTAGATATTACAGCAGGGACACAGTTTTCCTGCAAGTGTTACTAACGTGAGATTTGTTCTATTTTGTGAGCCAGTGATTGTTCTCAATATCGGTGAGTTAATGGTGAATATGAATGATGAATGTCAAATGAAAGATCTTTTTGTTATAGCTGGGTTGGCTTAGTTTTATAAAAGCATCTAAAAATAAAAATCAAGCAGGGTATAAGTATGCATTCCTTTCTTACAGATGCATCATATAAGCCCTTTGCACTCAGTAGAGTCATTAAATGAAAAAGAGTTGGGACAGAGAAGATGCAAAATGGATTTTTGTCACTGAGCAAGCCTATTAAAATCACTGAGTTTCACACAACCAGCAAAGTGAGGTTTAAAAAGAGTCTATGGAGGACTGTGGGTCACCCACAGCTTGCCCACATATGCAGCACACAAACATAGGCTAAAGCAAGCAATAAACATGAACTGTCACGAGATCTTGTGAAGAATTTGCACAAGATTTTACACTTAAATAGGATGGAGAAAGGAAATACCTCAGAATCAAAGGTTCCACTGTCTTCATGGTTAGCTGCTGTCCCAGCCAAGAATGTAGGACACATTTAATATAATCTCACTGTATAATGCAATCAGACTGTCTGAGGGATATCTTATGCTACTCTGATAGTCAACAATCAAGTGTGGTCAAGGACAGTCAAATTGTTTTATTGCACATAACTTGGCAAAGGCTAAGGAAAAACGTGTATGAATTTAATGGCTCAAGGCTTCTATTACTTACTCAATAGGTGATTTTTAAAATGTACTTCCTTGCCTTGATGTCAAATGCAAAGTGAAATGGATGGCTTTAAAAACCATTAGTTGGAGAGCAGGAGAGAAAGAACAGCAATTCTCTGATGTCAGCCTGCAGATTGGTCTAAAGAGAACCTGAAGGCCAGCAAAGAAAGTCCTAGAAGACTCAGGAGAGATGTAAAGTGTGACAGCACAGAACATGTGACAATTCATGTACAACATTCCTGAGATTAAAGGACAGGCTCATGGATGTAACCACGCAACAGGAGAACAAATTCCTGCCCTGCAAGACTGTGTGCTATTTAATGGGGTCTCAAGATTAAACGTGCTTAGATAACTATGCTGTAGAGGTATGATTCATGCATGAGAACAAATATTTGATTTGGGAGAGAAATAACAGGTTCAGGGAAATGCATTCCCACTCTATGATATGGAGTTGTTTTTTTTTCAAAATCATAATTAGGTTATTAAAAAGTATACAAGAAGCAAGCCAGAATTATTTTTTTCTTCAATTAAAAAGCCCAGGATACATTGTTAGTAAAGTGAAACTTTAACAGGTGATTTAAACTTTATTATAATTCTGCTAGTACAGTAGAAATAATGATGAAATTAGAAATTATGTAGAAATAGTTATATATTGACAAATATCCTGCACTTTCAAAGCACTTATAAATGTTCTACTTCCTGTACATCAGGTAGGCATGCTGGGAATGGCCAGAAAATTATTTTGGCAACCCACTGCAATGTCTACATGGTAGAGATTATTTTGTTGTTTTGAGATGGTAAGGAGGGTGAATGGCCAGAGTACAGCCACCTGAAATATGATTTAAACAGGAGGTCACAGCTGGTATGGTACAAGTCATTTATTAGTGCAATGCAGTCTCTGACAACTGTGAACAACCAAAACTTGATTCTAATTTCTATTGCAAAAAGCCACAGAGCTGGCACCCAGCCTCAGACAAGAATTGCCATTGACTCGGTGTTGGTTCCACCAGCTAAACATGACCTTCAGAAACAACCTGGCTTTTCCAAAGACATTCTGGCCTAATGCTAACTCCAATCTTGTGCATCTGGGAAACTTGACAAGATCGTGTTGAAGAGCAGAAAGGCTTTAATGCAAGATTTTGTGGAAATGACCACTGCCTTCAGAACATTACACAGATGTATGAGGTAGGTTGGCTGACTTCTGTCAGGAGATTTGCCCTGGAGTCACGCTGGAGATATTTCTTCAGCTAGGAATAGACAGGAACATTGAAGAGCAATTTGTACTCCAATTAATTTGACTTTTTTTCTGGATTATCCTTGACTGCTATCATGAGCTTGACACCTTTCATACGGTCTTCATAAATTTACACAGTACAGTTAAAGTTCTTTGAGGAGTTTAAGTTTAAAGCTGGGCTGAAATATTTTAAAGGACTTTATAATGACACATTAGAAGCATAGCAAATCCCTCAATAGCCTAAATGTATGGAAACATTTTAGAGTACAAATGAGCTAGAGATTCATTCATGGCACCTTGTACAGCCTTGAGGGGTTCTATGTGTTGGAAATCGCTCTGCAGCATAGGCAATCTGCTGGACAGGAGAAACATTCTCTCTCAGCCTCTCCTCTCTCCCCAGAATGAGTGCTTAGGGGAGGGAATCTTTCTTGATTCACTGTCTTCCCCACTGCAGTCCCATTATTTTCAAAGAGTTTGGAGAAGGTGAAGGACATTCCTCTGCATACCACAAGCTGTCAGAAAAAGAACCCAGAACCCAGGAAAGAGGTGAGTTCACATTTAAAAGATTTTTGACTGAAAATAACTAAAAGTGGGTGGCCATGGAAAGAGGGTTTAGGATTCCTCTTCGGCTGGGAGAAGTGATAAAAATGTTCTGTTGTAGTTAGAGTTGGGAAAGCTTGCTATGATCTTGTTTAAGAGTGTCTGTGTTAATAATATACAAAGATAAGTGGTTTGGCCTACCACAAAGCAGCTTGGGAGCACACTGTACCACAGCCAGCATGACAACAGGACCTCTCTCTGTGGGCAGAGGTGATTTCAGAGACCACAGTATCTCAGAGATGGAAGATGAGAACAGCCAAGAATCCTCTGCTCACAGAGAGGTGGAGTTAAAGGGCCAAAATGCAAGGCCTTACTCTGCCTCAGCAGACCACCCCTTACCAAGGGCTTATGTAATTTTAACAGAGACCTTACAGGGTGTTGAAAGACCTCTGCTACTTGTCATCTGCAGGAGTGTCACTGCAGGCCACAGAGTGGTCTCCCATGTACCACTTACAAATAAAAAAATGTAACTACAATTATAGTTTATTAAAAATCAAAACTCAATATAAAGGTGCTAACGGGATGCCATCTGCTAGCTCTCCTTCAACACTCCTTCAGCTCTGTTTTTTCTGGTTATCCCAATTAGAGTTTTGTTGGGTTTTTTGATTGTTTCTTTTGAGAGGGTCTTGGGGATGTAGTTTGTTTGGGTTTCTTCTCCTGCAGGATATGAAAACTTCAATCACTTTCTAGCAGATTATGTTGGGATAACTGGATATTCACCATGATGGTGTTTGGGAATTGGGTATCATTTTTTCTTTCAAGTACAAGCCTTTGTGTTGAAGCTGTACTTACAATGAAGCTCATTATTGATGCATGATGCTCATCCAGCAGACACTGAGTGTACTGGTGAACCAAGTGTCTGCTCCAAGCAAGAGCATTTGAGACAGAGAGCACCAGGCACCTCGAAGTCCACTCAGGAGCATTCCATTCCCACATGGCATTTTACCATATTTAGTCCTGCCCTTCCTGTCAGGCAAATGCTTTTTGCACAAGCTCCATCTGCTAGCTTTCCACCACTGAGTTACTGCTGGAATTTTCTTCTTTTGTACTTTCTGTAAACTTGCAAAAGAGAAAGAAAGGAAGGATGAAAAATTGTATTGGAATTATACTGAGCACATTTCTTTTGAAACTCTAATCTATAAAAATGAGTACATATAATTTTGCAATTATAAATATGTGAAATAAATGCATTAGTTAAGAAGTTAGGCTTTCAAAGTGCTAATTACTACCTAAATGCATTTTACAGTGTTTTAATGAGCACTTTTTCATATCATATTAATATCCATTAGCTATATTCATACTAGTAATGCTAATAATGTGCAAAGCCATTAGTTAGCTACAAAGTCAATAATGGATGATACTGATTCCAAGCCTCCACTGAACTGCAAGATTCATACTTTTTTTGGTAGAGTGGGAGAGTTAAACTGAATTTTCATCTGTGTTTTTTGAATGAAGATGTTCACGTCAGTTACACAGATAAATGTGGGATCAGATGTTGGGGGACTATGAACCAAAACAGGCATAATGCTTCACCTCTGTCTTCTAGAAAGCAGATGTTGGCTTCAAAGCCAATTACATTGCCTCCTGAGGAGGGTTCTGAATGTTCCTATTCGTGGACTATTTCTCAGCTGCCTTGTAGACTTTGTCATTAGTAATTTCTCATTAAGAAGTTTCAGCAACTCTTCTTAGCCAAGATGTTTTTAAAGATAACTCTGGAATATTTCTTTTGATATCTTATCTGAATGGATATTCAGACAGATTATCCTGTTATTACTCCTTTGAAAACATTCACTATTATTTTGTCAAGTATGTCTATAAGCTGTAATCATTGTTTGGGTGGCGGATTGAAGTAGGAATTGTTATGTGGAGTTGCACTACATTTGCAGCCACATTTTACTGCTTGCTTTAGGAAAACATTTGTAAGCTTATTTGCAAGTAAAATATTTTATTATACTAATATGAGGAACATTTTGTGCTACTAGTAAAATGAAAGCATTGTTTTAGAGACTGTTCCTGTATTGTAAAACTAACCATACAGCTTGTAAATCAACAGAGAGAAGAAGCGTTAGTGGTGATCTCAGATATTAAGCATACAGATTTTAATAAATTTTTCCTGTGTAATTTTTAATTTGTTTAATCACAACATCTTGTCATAGAATTACAGAATGACTTGGGTTGGAAGGGACATTAAAGATCTTATAGTTCCAACCCCCTGCCATAGGCAGGGATACCTTCCACTAGACCAGTTTGCCCAAAGCCTCACCCAGCCTATCCTTGAACACTTGCAGGGAGGAGCATCTAAAACCTCTCTGCGCAACCTGTTCTAGTGCCTTACTGCTCACTCTCATAGTGAAGAACTTCATTATATCTAATCCAAATCTACTCTCTTTCAGTTTAAAGCCATTACCCCATGTTCTATTACTACACACCCTTGTAAAAATGCCTCTCCAGCTTTTCTGTAGGCTCTGTAGGTAATGGAAGGCTGCTGTATAGTCTCCCCAGAGCCTTCTCTTCTCCAGGCTGACAACCCCGACTCTCATCCTGTCCTCACAGGGGAGATGCTCTAGCCCTCTGATCATCTTTGTGACCCTCCTCTGGACTTGCCCCAACAGGTCCATTTTCTTACATTGGAGGTCCCAGAGCTGAACGTAGTACTCCCAATGGGGGTTTCATGAAAGTGGAGTAGAGGGGGAGTATCATCCCTTGAGCTGCTGGTCACACTTCTTTTGAGGCAGCCCAGGATACTGTTAGTCTTCTGCACTGCTAGCACACATTGTCTGATCATGTTGCCCTTCTCATGTTGCCCAACACTCCCAAGTCTTTCTCATCAGAGCTGCTCTCAGTCCATTCTCTGCCTAGCCTGTATCTAAGCTTGGGATTGCCCTGACCCCTGTACAGGATCTTGTACCTGACTCATAAGTTAGACCTGTAAGTCTAACTTCAGTCCCACGAAAGCTAATGGAGCAGATCATCCTGAATTCCATTATGCAGCACATACAGGACAACCAGGTGATCAGACCCAGTCAGCATGGCTTTATGAAGGGCAGGTCCTGTTTACTGGACCTTTACTGGATGAAGGAAAAGCTGTGGATGTTATTTATCTCAATTTTAGCAAAGCATTTGACACAGTTGCCCACAGCATTCTTCTAAAGAAATTAAGTGCTCTTGGCTTGGATAGGCATACGCTTCGTTGGGTTAGAAACTGGATAGATGTCCAAGTTCAAAGAGTTGTGATCAACGGAGTTAAATCCAGTTGGCAGCCAGTCATGAGTGGGGTCCCACAAGGCTCAGTACTGGGGCCACTCCTGTTTAACATATTCATCAATGATTTGGACCAGGGGATTGAGTGCACCCTTAGCAAGTTTGCAGATGACACCAAGCTGGTTGGCAGTGNTTCAGGCTAGACATTAGGAGGAATTTCTTTCCTGAAAGGGTTGTCAGCCATTGGAACAGGCTGCCCAGGGAGGTGATTGAGCCACCATCCCTGGAGGTGTTTAAGAGACGGGTAGATGTTGTGCTGGGGGGCATCATTTAGTAAGTTGATAGGGCTAGGACAAAGGCTGGACTTGATGATCTCCAAGGTCTCTTCCAGCTGTAACTGTTCTATGATTCTACGATTCTCTGACTTCGTTGAACCTCATGAGTTTCATATGGGCCCATCTCTCAAGGCTGTCAAGGTCCTTCTGAATGGCATCCCTTCTTCCAACGTATTGATCATACGACACAGCTCAATGTCATTTTCAAATCTGTGGAGAGTACACTCAATCCCACTCTCCATGTTGTTGGCAAAGATGTTAGACACTACCAGTCCCAATACCAACATCGAGGAAATGCCACTCATTACTGCTCTCCACTGTGGCATCGAGCCATTGAATGAAACTCTAAGTGTGACCATCTAGCCAGTTCCTTATTCATTGAGTGGAGTATCTCTCCAACTTAGAGACAAGGATGTCATGCAGGACAATGTCAAATGATTTGGCGCAAGTCCAGGTAGATGATGTCTGTTGCTCTTACTTCACCCACCAATACTGTAACCCCATCATAGAAGGCTACTAAATTTGACAGGGATGATTTGCACTTAGTGAAGCAATGTTGGCTGTCACCAGTAACCTCCTTAATTCCCATATGCCCTAGCATAGCTTCCAGGGGTATCTGCTCCATCATCTTGCCAGGCACTGAGGTGAGACTGACTGGCCTGTAGTTCCCCAGATCTTCCTTTTCTTTCTTTTTTAAAAATGTGGGTTGTGTTTCCCCTCTTCTAGTCTGTGGGAACCTCACCAGACTGACATGACTTCTCAAATACGATGGATAATGACTTAACCACTTCATCTGCCATTTCCCTCAGGACCTGTGGATGCATCTCATAAGGTCCCATGGACTTGTGTGCCTTCAGATTCCTTAGATGGTCTCAGTTCTATCTTCTCCTACAGTGGACAGTTCCTGTCCTTGCCTTCTGTAACTTGGGCAGAGTGTGTGACTGAAGCACTTGCTGGTGAAGACTGAGGCAAAAAAGCCATTAAGAACCTCAGCCTTCTCCATATCCTGGGTAACCAGGTCTCCGATTTCCTTCCAGAGAGGGCTTACATTTTTCCTAGTCTTCCTTTTATCACCTACCTATAGAAGATTTTCTTGTTGCGCTTGATGATCTTGGCCAGATTCACTTCTATAAGGGCTTTAACTTTCCTAACCTGATCCTTGGCTTCTCAGACAATTATTTTGTATTCCTCTCAGACTAGTTGCTCTTTCTTCAGCCCTCTGTAAGCGTCCTTTCTGTGTTTGAGTTGTTCCTTGTTCATCCTTGCCAGCCTCTGTGTTTCTGCCTAACTTCCTCTTTGTTGCAATGGATCTCTCGAGCTTGGAGGTATACCTTGAATATTTATCACCTGTCTTTGGCCCCTATTCCCTCTAGGGCTTTATCCCATGATACCAAGCAGATCCCTAAAGAGGCCAAAGATTGTTCTCCTGAAGTCCAGGACAGTGAGCTTGCAATGTGCCCTGCTCTACTCCCCTAAGGATCTTGAACTCCACCATTTCATGGTCACTGCAGCCAAGACTGCCTTTGAGCTTCACACTCCCTACCAGTCCCACCTTTTTGGTGAGAAGAAGATCTAACATAGCACCTCTTCTCAGTGGCTTCTCTATCACTTGGAGAAGGAAGCTGTCATAAACACATTCCAAGAACCTCCTGGATTGCTTATGCCCTGTGGTGCTATCCATCCAAAAAATATCAGGATGGTTGAAAACAACTACGAGGACCAGGGCTTGTGAACATGAGGCTGATCCTCCCTGTCCATAGGGGCCTCGTCTGCTCGGCATTCCTGGTCAGGTGACCTGTAGCAGAATGCCACTATTATGTCACCTGTTCCTTCACTTTCCTGAATGTTGACCTATAAGTTCTCAGCTGGTGTCTCATCCATCCCCAGGCAGAGGTCCATGCACTCCAGCTGGTCACTGAATTTGAGGGTGACATACCTTTCCCATGTCCCCACTTGTCCTTTCTAAAAAGCCTGTATCCTTCCATTTCAACACTCCAGTTATAAAAGCCATCCCACCATGTCTCCATGATGACAATAAGATCATAGCTGTGCAGGCACATGCATATCTTTAACTTATCTTGTTTATTCCCTGTGATGTGTTTGCATAGAGGCATTTGAGTCCCTGATGAAGCTGACTTATTGGCTGGAATGCCTGTAATTCCTTGATGCTGCTTTTCTGGTGCTCTTCTGAAGACCTGTGGTCCTCTCTCCAGTCTATGGGCATCTGTTACTGGCACTAGTATAAAACTGGTAGCAATGAGATGGATTGAGGTTTCCCTCCCTGAGCAACTTTAATTGAAAGCCCTCTTCACCAGCTTGGCAAGCCTATGACTGAAGATGCTCTTTCCCTTCTCTGACAGATGGACTATTGTAACTTAACGTCTACAAAATGCAAATATTGAAAACTTCTTTAATACAGAATACAAACATATGACTTCATGCTTAGTGTCTTTCTTGTGCTTTACCTTCTCTTGCAGAGTGTTAACTTTGGCAATAAACTACTCTTGGCTCTGAAAATGAACTCTTAGTCCATGTGTTCATGAGATGGATCGAGCTCATTGTGGTGCTGATTGACTGTAATTAGATGCCAGATTGATGCATCCAGAAGAAACTGTTCCATGTATCTCATCTGTCTCTGGTACTAACTCTTTAATCTTTACCAGATTGGATTTTTCCCTAAAAACCGAACATATACCTACTGAGTAGTGAGATTATTCTTTCAATGAAAGATCCAAATAGAATGGACAGAGTGAGTGCAGACAGGACAGATTTAAATGTCTCAATTCAATGTAAGCACCAGTGGAAATGAGTTTGGGGCGAAACTCCTGTGTCTTGTACCTGCACAAAGGAAAAGCAGCCAACAAGAAAACGGAGTAGAAGATAACAGCCTATACTGCATCATCTCATGATCCTGTTGCTCCTCTTTGTCACCATTCAGGCTGTGATGTGAGGATTGAGTCGTGGTGGCACTTTCATTGAGAGGGGAGATTGGGTCCACAAGGGCACTTAAGGAAGATAAAAATATTATGCAGCACAATTAGGTAGCTGAAGCCCACTATGGCTCTGCATGATTCAAGTCATAATTCCTTGCCAAAGTGAACTAAATCAGAAGTAACTCCATTAGAACAGGCAGATTAAAACCTGTGTAAAGGAGATCAGAAGTGGGCCCCATGTGGGAAAACACAAAGCACTTTAGATAATTGTGTGGAGAGCAGGCAGCAGAAAAAAGTAATATCCTACCTGACAGAAATCATGATAACCTGGAAGACTAGGTGAAAGCTGGGAATGTAAACATTCTGTCTTGAAAAAAAAACAAAACCAAAAAACCCCAGACAATCTCTTGACATTTATGAATGACTCTATCTCCTAATGAAATTAAATACTAAAGAAAACTTAACATATCTGAGCAGTGCTTGTTGGAGACTCCCTAGGGATAGAAGAGGAGTAATAAAAGCAATCCTTCCCATGGTGCTGAAAGGGAGAGGACTGCAGGCTTGAGAAGCCAAATTAGAGGAGTCAGATAGATGGACAATAATAACTTTTTGTTTCATCCTGTGATGTTAGTGAGTCCAGGGACTCAGAGGATAGAATTTATCCCTGAAAAATGCTGCTACTGAAGAAGGAGCATGGGTAGTAATCTCCTGCAGATCAAGGGACTACTTTGGAGAGAGAAGGCAAGTCTCCTGGGATGTGGATTCTTGAAACAAATTTGTCTTTGGAGGAAAAGACCTTTGAGATGGTTTTAATCCATGGTACCACCATTTGGGAACCAACTGTTTTCTTTTTGGGGCCATGTCCTGTATTTACAAGTACCAAATGCTGACAGTGCTCCATAGTGCATAATTAAATTCTTACTCCCCATTGAAGTCATTGGAAAAACTTCCACAGACTTCAGTAGAGCTGGATTAAGCTTTCACTGAAGGTTTTGAGAATTTGAAAGCAAATTTGAAATCAATCCAGGTTTTGAAAACAGTCACTTATCGTTATCGTGGATCATACAAAAACTATAAACTAAAAAATCCCCACAGCTCTACTGTGAAGGAAATAAGGATTCATATTTTGTATCCTGAATATTTTTCCAGAGGTATGCAAAACTGAGTCACTTGGGGGACTACAGTGATAATAAGAGTTGTGAAAATACCATGCAGCAAAAATATTCCTTCATAAGTCTGTTTTTTTTTTGACACAATCTGTCTGTCAGAAATAAAGAAATATATTTTTCTATTGTAGCTTAAGAGCTCCTTGTCAGTAATTCCTGTTCTGCAGATGGTATATGATGTAGATGATTCTTTAAGTCCAATTTCAAGCTGTAGCATTCTGGTTTATCACAAGGTATTTTGCTGTAGTCTGGTAGCAAGAACTCTGTAAGGCCAGTTTCAAGTGTTAATTTTCAAATAAATCCAGTTGTACAGTAGCTATATCATTCACTATTAATTTACAGATTTAAACCAACAAGAAACAGAAGTTCTTGACCATACAGGAAATTCTTCCCTTCTAAGCCCCATCTGTATCAAGGTTGCAGAATTCTTTTGGACGAAACAAGTATCATTGCATCTTACTATAATAAACTTCATACCAAAACAAATTCACTAGAACAAAATACCCTTATGTATAAATAGCAAACATATTCATTCCATTAATAAACCATAGCTAGAGAAGTGTGGAATGGAAGGTGACCTGAGTTTCCTTTGATGGCTTAGGGGTTATTCTGGTGCTCACTGGATAGATGTTTACCAGTAACTACTATTCTCAAACATCAGTGGCTTTGTCATACCAGTGACCTCTTGTCCTTGCTGCAGTTCCCTTAGGATCAGAGAGAAATTCCCTACTACTTACTAGGAAAGGTGAAGGGTCCATTTCTTCATAGAAGCAATACCTAGGAGAAAAAGTTCACAATTAACATAAGTAAATTAACAGAGCTCCTGCTCTGGTGTTGTTTCTGCCCTGTGAGAGGACTAGGCTTTCCACTCTTACCAGTTGAAATTTATTGCTAACAGTTCATCCTTCAGTCCTGTCTTTGAGTTTTCAACATTTTTCTTTGGCTTTAGTAGTGACATAATGGGCTAAGTAGGGCTCAAGCAGATACTGCATTTCTACAGGGGCACCAGAATAGGACTGCAACTGCTGTGATCACTCACCAGCATGCCAGACCTGGACTGCCCTTCTCTGGCTGGACACTTTCTCTCCTCTCCCTCCTGCCCCAATATTGCCAGCTCCCCTTTCCTTGGACAAAACAAATTGTCTACTTCTGCCTTGGCTGTGCCTTAGTCTCTTTTTGCCTTGTGCCTCTACCTGCCATAGTCTAAGAGTTCCTGATACACAACTGCAGCATGTGAATATGATTATGTTTTTCTGACACTTCTCATAAAACAGTATCAACCATATGCTGTTTCTCAGTGATTTTTGATTACACACAAAGATTTGAATACATGTATACAGTCAAAATGTTTTTACTTTATGTGTTTTCCTTTCTGAGATACTTTTATCCTTGCTTTTATTCCTATTATATTTCTGCAGTTTTCTGGCAAGTATTTCTCAATGAGTGTAGGAACTTTACCTATCAGATTGTACTGGAGAAGGAAATCTATCTTTTCAAATATTTATGGGAATAAAATAATAATACTATTATCTACACTCTTGATTACCAGGATTATCTTGTTGTGTATATACAGATCCTCCAGATAGGCAGATTATGTGATCGGAAGGTTCTTAGTTGGCCCCAGGCTCAGAGTACATGTTAAAGCGGATCAAGCCTACTTTAATTCATGTGCTGCTTCAGTAATGCTGCTGCTCTTTCTCAGGAGAATTTTTGCAATATGATATTGATTTGGGGCCCAGTGAAGTGCCCAGAGAGGTGAATGGACAGCCATTGACTTAGATAGACAATAAACTGGGACTGGCTTGAAGCAATTAGGTGTAAAGAAACACGTATTTCACTCTTCCCGGGCTAGAGGCATCTCAGTTTCTAACATATGTTGACAGATCTTAAGAATCTTGCTCTTGATTTTTTAGACATTGTTAACAAATGCATCTAGAATCTAGTGAGCATGTCTGTTTCTAGCTAGACACAAATCTGAGGCGTTTAAGGGAGCAAGGGAGCATAGGAGCACACATCCCTTAGTGAACAGAAAGGAAGTGGAGCAAATGCTTTGGCTGGTTGACTGAACAGTTTTCAGGCAGGCAATGGGACTTGCTTATAAAATGGGTGTGCAAGAAGTTGACATCTTTTCATGGTTCAGCTAGCATGCAGCAGTTTGAGCAGTGAATAGAGGAAACTACCCTCCAAATATGATTTGGCCATCAGCATTTTTTTTAAAAGACATGATTGCTTTATGACTAGGATATATGCTCTGACTCCCTTAAGCATTTTGAGAAACTTCCTTTATAGAGTTTGAAAACACAATGATGCAGAGATGAAAGACTCCTTTAGAATGAATGATAGGGACAGAACTGAAGTGATATCTGTGCTGAAATGCCAAATCTTCTTTGCCACTTATTGTGTTTCTGGATGTGCCTGTGGCTCCTACCCTTTATCATGTCTGTTGGCAAGTAACAGAGCTAGAAGATGCCAAGAAACATGGAGTTTAGCAATGGAGATTGTTATGGGGTAGCAATGAGATTGTGACATTGAGAAGAATAAAGATACAAGGGAAGTGGAAATGTCTTTTTACTTTAGACTATAAAAGAATATAAAAATTGTGGATGAGAAATGAGAAGTGGATGATAATAGGTGAATAGATAATGTGCCTTGGAAGGAGCAATGGAGGTAGACAACAGCTGAGGAAAGAGGGTCCTGTGGATGGGAGAAAAAACTTGCTGCACCTCACAAACAGAGGTAGAAGACCTGAATTTAAAATTCAAGGATAGGAAATCATTGAAAAAGGGCTTTAGAAAGTTGTGGCAGCCAGGAAGAAATGATAGTAAAGTTCGTTCAGTAGCAGTGTTTTGAAAAGATTAGGCTCTATTGATTTCACTGGGTAATATTCCTTTCCTCACTCCTCGTTTCACAGCGAGGAGTGTAATCTATCATTTATTTATATTTAAAATGCAACTATCCCCCGTGTGAGATGAAAATCAGAGATGATCATATTTGACACCAGCATCCACAACAGATACAGTGTCCTATGAGAAATCCTCTACTTGCAGGCCTCTAATATTATCCTCTGACAACATTATGCCATGGCAGTCTAATCTTCCCCGGGACCCAGTGACTGGCCCAGTTGCAATGCCAAGATGCCCAGTTTAATTTGGTCTTCCCTGAACACCAGCTTTCAGCATAGGAACAGTGCTATGAAGCAGAGGCACATGTGTGACTACATCCACAGAGTAAAAACACAGCCTTCCAAAATAGCTTGTGCATGTCCTTTTGGTGGTCTGCTTAATGTCCCGTCCCAAGTGAAGGGAACACACATTCCAAAAATATTATCTTGAAGTCAGAGAGCAGTGTGTTCTCCCAAGGGCGAAGTTGAGAAGCAAAAGAGAGCACTGTTGAACAAGGCCTTGCTTTTTATTTTTAATTTAAGGAAGGCTGGTTTGGTTAAGCTTGGGCTGGATGGTTTTCAAATGCAAATCCTTCAGGCTACTTTAGATGAACTTGATATCGTCTTTGAGGCAGCTAGTATCTTAAAATGCAGCAGGACCAAAAAAGGACTTGCGATTAAGGAGACTGTACATCCTTGGTGTCCTGGAAGTGTGCCAGGATATGAGATGATATTTCAGTCCTTTGCATTCCTAAGAATGTCCTTTTGTCCCACAAAAGTCTGACATCTTCCTGTGTCATAATGAAACGATGAGCCAGAGAGGGAGGTGTCTGTCTAATGAATCAGTCTAGAGGCTAGCTAGCAGGCTCCTGGTAGGCTGATTGACTGTTGCTTTCCTGGGCTCCGAAATGAGAGGTGTCAGCTTCTAAAGCCAATTCCTGTCCTCTGGCTGCCCCCTGTTGGCTGATCCACCAAGTCTGCCATGGCCTTGGTGTCCCCTGTGTTTTACAGTATTTGCAAGGGCAGCGCACCAAGGAGAAAGATGTTCCAGGTAAATCACCACAAAATGATTTTTTTGTGTCACCTTAATATGACACAAAGTGTTGGAGTTGTTTTCTCTTGCCAAATTCTTTCAAGATTAAAGGGGTGATGACCACACAGTTAAACTTCTGGGATGCTGTGCTGGAAGATGGCATCTACTTTTGGTTAGATTTACTTTCATTTCTGGTTCATATTTTCTTTCCATGACTTTCTTGCACACAAAAACTCCTATGCCAAAATCATTGCTAACTTTATAAGCATAAAATGGCTACATCTGCTAAAAATCACCCTTGTAGAAACAATTGCATTCAAAATTCCAGAGAGGTAAACTATTCTCAGTTTCAGTTAAGAGTATAGAAATGTGAATGCTGGAAGATCTGCCCTTAGCTATTTAAGTACAAGTTGCACAGCAGCAGTTGGGAACTCCAGCTATCTTACTGAGGGCAGGATTGAGGCCTTGTTGCTATAAAGCAGCTGGGAAAGATATGCAATTTTTTTGCCACGGTAACTTACCTCCCCATAGATCCTTCTTTAGAAGGACATAAGAACCCTTCTTCTAAACTAGAGGGCCACCTAGGTCAATATACTAGGCTGACAGAGCTACCAGGAGATGCTTGGGAAAAGTGTACAAGCGTAGGGCACATACATACAGCTTGATCTTTCCTTTGGTGCATCCTCTTACAGCCCAGAAGCCACCATTTTTGAGACTTATTATGCAAAGGCTGTATAAGGACTGTCACATTTATAGTCACTGATGGACCAGTTTATTGTCTACAATTTGCTGTTACTAATGCATGTTCACATGTGGCCCTGCTAACTTGGTGAAGTCCATGCAGCTGTAGATGTTTGCCTCTACTGTTTTTTTACTAATATATTGTAAACAATACAGTGAACTAATTTTCCCTTCTGGAGCCATTTCCAGTTCTATTTTTACAACTACAATCCTCCTGTGCTCCCCTTCTTCCTTGTCATGGTGTGTGAGCAATTCACACCCCGAAAATGCCAGCTGGCCTATCTCACAAGGCAGCTGTGTACAGCTGTCTTTTCAAGAGCTGTCAGCTGGTCAGGCAATTGACAGGCTGTCCAGAATGTTATTCGCTATGGGAAGAAATAATATTCCATGAGTCTGTGAAGTGGGGAAATATATGGAATGACTGTCCTGTTTTGGCCCTTCAAGCATGCAACAGGAGCTGGAAGAACCCTCTTCATATCTCCAATGCTGCAGGATTACAGACATCAAAGTGGCCATAGTGATGCCTATAGCAAATTAGAAGTCAACTCTGCCAGCCTTATCTTATGTGACCACCTTACAAGGTGTGGAAGTTAGAAATGTTTTTCAAGCTCAGATTTCTGGAAACAGCAGTAATGCTAGTTGTATAACTTCCCTAGGTCTCCAAATTAAGGTGATCATAAGGTAAAGTGGAGCCAAGAGCAAAAAGTCCAAAGACAAAGCAACAGTGGGAGTGGGAGATGCAGGGAAGTAAGAAGGGGAGTTGTGCTGTATAGTGAGAAGAGCTAAATAAGAACCTCCAATGACTCAAGTTGTTCAGAGAGAGCATATTGTTCTACCAGAAGACATATAGGAAGCCAGGAGGAATGGGATAAGCAACAGTGCTACAATACCTTTTCCCATGGGAAGCACAGCCCTGCGAAAGCAGGTTTTCTAGGAGTCCCCTTTGTGGCTATGCACCTACATGCCTCACTTTACCCCAAGACAGCTGAAGGCCAGATAATCTGATCTACCAATTGGTAGTGATGTGAAGACTTTTTAGCAACTGTTGACTGCAAGAGACAAAGACAATGTTGTAAGGCAGAATTGCTCTTTTGAGACAGAGAAAGGCTAGAAATAGGACTTGAGGCCTATGTCCAGCAAAGGTAATGGAAAAAAATCATGCTCACTAGCTTTGGGCATGGATTCTTTCTGACCAACATGTTCCAGTTTGCTGCATTCACAGATGGTGTATCAAGGGAGCTCCAATGTCCAGTTATAGCAATTCCTGCACTAAAGTGAACAGAGATTTTGATTTCATGGTTTGGAATAAAATGACCCAAATATAATTAGACAAGCTTATTAATTTATTTGTTATGGGTTGGTAACCCTTCATAGTCTGTAGCACCAGTTACAAAAAAGGCCAGGGGGATTAAAGCTTGTATTTAGCACAGTCAGATTCCTATATGGAAATTGGAAGAAACGAAGCACTAAATTGCATGTTTTATGATGATATCTTATTAAGGAACAATTAATGCCCACCTTTGAAAGCACTAAATTCATTCTGAACAGAAGCTGTATAAAAAGAACAGCCTCATGAAGGTTTGAACTGAATGATATATATGCTGATTATGACTATCTATCTATCCTGTTCTGGAAATATGATAGATCCTGAAAGTAACTAGTGCAGGATAGTTATTTGCGGGCAATATAGCATGGGCTTTCTGTCTGCACAGGGAATTTCTATAGTGGTTCTGGCAGCATTGCTGGCAGATTTAGTACAATCAGGGAACTATAAAGCACTGCATCCCATGTTCCTCCTGATGACATCTGATGCTTTGTCCTCAGGGCTCCAGGAGCATTTCAGATTTCAGTAAAAAACGTATTAAGATTCTTCTTCTGCAACATGTAAAGGAGGTTGTTGGATCAGACTTCTTCCATTCTGAGTGCATTAGGCTGTTATATGAGGTGTGTACACTGAGTGAATGACTGTCCCACCCAGCTTCAAAAAGAACACAGCTGAAGGGAGTCAAGTGTTTGGT
Source organism: Bucco capensis (assembly GCA_013396975.1). Taxonomy (NCBI): domain Eukaryota; kingdom Metazoa; phylum Chordata; class Aves; order Piciformes; family Bucconidae; genus Bucco; species Bucco capensis. The sequence goes on along the minus strand of VWZO01002993.1, from coordinate 325,475 downwards.
CTCTCTGACCACGTGCTGCCAAATACATGGGGTCTTTGTCTAGACATTACTATTTCTGTGTGCCAGAGTGAAGAAGCCAACATCAATGCATGGATACTGGTGTATACTTTTCTGGCACTGCAGGCACTGACCTTACCAGTTAGACCTAGAGATAGTTGGGACCGTCTCATAGAGCACCTCATAAGAGGACAAATGTTGACCATTGTGGACTAAATTTGAGCCTGAGACACAGAAACAAGTGAACTGCACACTGACTCAAACTCCTCACACTACCTCTTGTGAGCCTCTATCTTTACATGGTGACGCAAAATATTACCTTGTGCTTTTTTGTTGAAAACTGTCTTGATGTGTGTGATTCAAAATCAAGGGAAAAACTATTCAACATAGATAAAAGTTAGACCTCATTCATTTTTCTCCCTGTGTTTTTTTTACTCAGTTCATGAGGAGGATACAAAAGGATAGCTATGTCAGTGCTAGTAGTGGAGTCTATAAGTACAACTTCAGCTCCAAAGGCATTTTGTGCCTGACAACCTGGTGATCTCCATAACATAGGCCTGGTCATAAGCTTAATTTTAGATAACATGGTTAAGATTCTTCAGAAGTAGAAGCTATTAGATTGAATCATTTTAGATGAGGAGGATCTCAACATAGATCCTATTTCCTAGGTAAATCTCCAAAGGTAATAGGAAAGGTCTATGCCTGAGTTGGGACAGTGTTTTAATTCCCTTTCCAGAGTTTGTACTAGATTCTTTTGTGGATGTACATATATAGCCAGTGGGAGATGGCAACTTTCAAACCAGAATGCAAGAAAGATTATTTATAGAATTTTTTTCTACCATATGCTGTAATTAAGAAAAACCTGGATAATGGTGATGTCTCTAGCCTTTTGATGGAGAAAAGCCTTGCTATTAAATTAAATGACTGTTCTATATTTTTTAGAGGATCTGGACTATTATGCATTGCTGTAATGCTCTTTCTAAATTGGAGTAAAGATGATGCATTTGTCTAGGGCAATAAAACTGAATCCTGCAGTTGATTATTTTATTGGAATTCATAGAAGCTTATTATAAAAATGTGAGAAGGAATCAGAGCATCACTTCAGAGGAGAGGAAAAAACTGACCTTAACCTTCTCTCAGCAGTGAAATGAAACCCAAAGTTATTTCACATTAATTATATAGAAGGAGTCTTATCAGTTCTCTACTTGTGCTTGACATTTTGCCAAGTTCTTTCCCTCCTGGTGCTTTTCTCAGAGATGCAATGAAATTTAGCCCTTATAAGTTGTCTGGGGCCTCTTCCCAAATCCCAACCTATGATTTCAGGACCTGCTTTCATTATTCTGAATATCTTGCTGCTGAACCCAGATCTTTTGTCAGTTTCTAGCTGGAAACTGCCTGCCTTTGCATCCAAATGCCACACTGCCCAGGACAGTTATGGTGCTGAGGATACTTCAGTATCACAAGCGATAGGTTAGTTGAAGATGGTGATAAAGGGCATCTAGAGAAATGTGAAGACTGGTTTATACCTCAGTGACTTCTGTGTAATATAGAATTGTAGAACAGAATAATATAGTTTGGAAAAGACCCTTAAAATCAAGTCCAATCATAAACCTAACTCTGCTGAGTCCACACTAAACCATGTCCCTAAGAGAACGTCCAGTATTCATTAGTAGGCAGTTATTTTACTACTGCTGATGGACTAGATAAACTTGCTTTACACTACCAAGCTCAGGTGCTGCTCAGTACAGCTGCAGCAAATATGCAGTGAAACATGGATTGCACCTTAGGCTGGAGGTGCTGAAGTATCTCACACTCAGATTCATGCTACACCAGCTTCATCCGTTAGACTACGTAAGCTGTCTGGTTTAAAGTTAGTTTGGCTCTGCCTGCATGATCTCTACCTTCAATGCTGTTAGTCTGTTATGTTAACATGCCCAACTGTTGCAAAGAATGAGAGAGAACAGGGACAGTAGCAGTTGCTGAAGAAGAGAGCCTTCAGGATTTGTTAAGCATTGAGCTAAGGAGTTGATGGAGGCCACGAGCTTCAATTCTCCCCTCATTCTTGAGATATTCTACTCTGCTATGCTACTGCTCGGTTTGTATGAAGGAATCTGAAGGAAACCTTTTAGCAAAGAGTCAAAAAACTGACCCTGCTAGGGACAAGGATGGGGTTGGCAATGGTTAGGTCAGAACCTCGCTCTCAGGAGAACACCTAGGAGAAGCCCATGCCTGCATTCATTTTAAAAGTGAAGTTCTTACATGATAGCCTTTCCACATTTTCTTTTCCTGCAGCCTGCATTTGGCTACCAAAGTACAGCTGATGTGCTGATGCAGTCATAACTCTTCTTTCTATTGCATTACACAACTCCTCATCAAGACTTCACAGCTAGAGTGTCAAGATTGAATTAAATCATCATAAAGAACGTTTGGGAAACTGGAGACAAGATTATTCTGAACACAGTGCAGAACTGGAGAAGAAATGTGCTTCTGGCTACTTGCAGGTACCCAGGGCACAACTCAGGCGACCAAGAAGAACTAGCCAAGAGGTCTAGGATCAGGCAGATGCTGTACAGTAAGCTTGGTTTCTTTGAAATATACAAATAGGTGCTAATTTCTTCTATGCTTTTGTAGGTAACATTGCTTGAATTCTACAAGAAAATAAAAAGATGCTGCCAAAAACCAGAGATGAGGCCTGAAAAGGGGAAGGAGCAAAACCAGTCTACCTACTTGTCCTGGTTTGAGTTAGAATAGAACTAATTCTGTTCAGTCATTTTACTTTTTAGCTCAGTGTCTTATAAGTAACTGCACCTTCTGAAGTTAACAGTATATTTTCACAGACAGTGACTGCTTCTAGCAGTGATAAGACCTAATGTTAAATTTACTACCAAGGATTGGTATGTAGATCAAGGTCACTGTTAAATCTTGTGTACCGCATAAGGGGTGCAGAGTAAAAGGTCACATCTGCGTTAGGAAGAGACAGTTCAGGCGACCTTAAAGTGACCTAAGACGTATTCCATTCCATATACATCATTTTTGATATAAAACTGAGGGATCATGAGGGTCAAGTTCTCTTTCTCTTGCTCTTCTTCCATGGCCAGTATCTGAGGAGGACTCTGTCTGTTCTTTGATCCCAATCTATAAGTTCCTGAGTCCAGTTCCAGGATCTAGCCCCTTGAGTCTGGTTCCCATCTGCTACTGGGTCCTTCTGCCACAGTATCAGTGGTGATGGTGACGCAGTCACAATCAGGGAGCAGTTGGATTCAGTATTGTTTTTTTATAGATTTGTATATATATTTTACTATTATTATTTTCATTAAAGAAGTTTTAGCTTTCTTTTCCAATCCACAAGTCTCTCTCTCTCTCTCTTATTCTGTTTCCCTTCCTGGTGGGTGGGGAGAAGAGAGGGGTAATAGAGAATGTCTGTCGCTGGTCATCCCAGCTCTAACCCTTGACACTATTTCAAATCTTGTTTGAAACACCTTAAAAGGTGGTCCACTCCTGTTAAGCTGGGTATGCAGTGTTTCCTACACCCCTATTTTTGTGCTTTATTCCCAAAAGACTTGATTCACCACCAGGTTACTTCCATTTTATACTGGAATAATCCCACTGATTTCAGCTAAACACAGCAAAGTTATTCTGGAATGATAGAGTAGTAATTTCAAAAAATTACATTGTAATAGTCCTTGTGTCCCCTTTTGATTTTATAAATGGTGCATTTCAGTGGTTATGGCTCTTACAGATTGACAGTAATGCCTTTACCACCCTTTTGTGTGTGTGTGGGTTCCTCCTTATTGCTTTACCACTTTCCAGCCTCTTGGGTTCCAGTTGGTTCCACTGCTCAATAGTCTAGCAGGAGTGTTAGTTCACTGCACATAGGATAAGCCATTTCCTTCATGGCTTTGAGCCAGAGCTGCAGACTGCCAGGGAAGGGAAGGACTTGACACTGCCTCCCATTGCTGAGAGTGAGGATAACTCTATTAATTTCAGTGCCATTAGGCAACTTCAGAGCCAGAGAGGAGCCTGGTCTGTTGGGATTAGTTTCCGTGTGGGGAAAGGACAGCTTTATCATCCCAGCATCCCTTGAGCATATGTATGGAGTTACACAAAAATGCTGGAGAATAGAGAAGGTGACATGTCAAGTCTTTGGGATTGTTGATGCATTTTATATGACATTTATTATCTTTTCCTTGATGTGCCTGAAAGGAAAAACTGGAGAACAGAATGTTTCCTTTTTACTCCAAACTGAAGCTCATGGCCATGTTTTAAAATACACATATTTAAATCAACCATTTAGGAATTTTGTAGTATTGGCCAGCCCACTATCACCAAATCAAATTTCTTCTAATAGGAAAAATTAAAACCATGGGGACAGTATTTTGTTTATTAGGTTTGCAGGGAAAACAAGGGATAAAAACTGCAAAGATGAAGTTGGCAGCCAAGGCTGAGGATAAAGACTTGAAAGAATCCCATCCATTCCAGAGAGAATGTACAAATTCTTCTAATAGGCCTGTGTCATCTTTACTGGAAGCTGTTTAAACATGACTAACATTGTGAATGTTTGGCTGCACAACTGTGCCTCTCCTAGAGGTTAATAGTGGCTTCAGTGGGTCAAATACTTGACATAATTACTGCCTGGGTTCAGGGAGCCTTGGAGGACTTTTCGGATCCTTTATGCAACTTCTCCCATGCCACAGTGGTGAATGGCTACTTGACTTTCTCAGCATTACCACTGCTTTGCTGCCACTGGCCAAGGGACTGTTTCTTTGCTCCATTGAGTCTGAAGGATTTAAACTGGAGGCTTTTTCCAGATCCCCACTAAATAACTTTCTGCTCCCAGCATTTCTTAACAGACCCTCACTGGTCTACCTGTCTTTCATCATATAAAACTCCTTTCCCAGTGCATAGATTCCTTTGTCTTAGGCAAGTGTGTGTTCTGAGGCATTAAAATGCAAACCTCAGTATGAGACTCTTGAGGCTCATGTGTCATCTTAATTTCATTGCCTTTCTTGGGCTTTTCACATTAATAACTGATGGTTTTTCTGATGCTGTAAGATGTAAATTTGGGCATTAAACATTATATTCACTCTTTGGATTTTGTTTTCTTCTCTCTCACCTGTTGCTCCTTTCTACAAGTTAATGTTTGTTTTGTAAGAGAGTCTGCCTCATGTTTACTGATTATATTACTGTCCTGTTTAACAGGCACTGTTAATTATATTAATGAGAGATGCATTTTTTCTTCACAATACATTGTTTATCTATGTTTGGCTTGCCTCTAAGCAGAAGTTGGTTTTATGTGTTCCTGAAGGGATACATAAAAGATGAGGGTTTTTATTTGATTGGTTGCTTGGTTTAGTGGGCTTTTTTCAGTTGCAGAAATGGGAAAGTGTTTTCTCTGTCAAGCAGGCTGGCTTGAGGATTATGAAGTCACCTGTACAAGCAATGTTTTTCATCCAAATTTGTAATTAATTTTACAGACAAGAGGCATCCATCTGTCTATCTATCTATCCATCTATTCTTTGCTGTAATTATTTATATTGCACTGCTTGAAAAGGTTACTATGAACATTTAAGTGCCATGACTTTTTCACTCTACTGACAGCGTTTAGCAGTCAAAGGTGGTTGGTGGTGTGAATTGCTGTGCAGAATGTAGATGTTTAACCTCCTTTGCAGAAGCTAAAAAGGTTCCAGGCATCAGCTATTCATGGCCCTGGTTACTGAAAACAAATAACAAAAATTCCAAATTTACTTTCTGAGGTAATTTATTGGTTATCCTTTCCCATAGATTTTTGTTTGTATGTGATTTCTTGATTTTGCGGCTGTTTAGTATGTAAGCGAGTAAACAAGTCATACCTGCCTGATGTTCATTCTCACCTTTCTTTCCCACTTTCAGAATGCATTCTTTCCAGTTTCTATTCCTCCTGTTCCTTCTCTCCGATTTTTGCAGAAGGACATAGACATGGAAAGAAACAAAAAGGTGACTGTACTTTATGAGACAAAGTAGAAATCTCCATTCTAAAAATAATGGAGTAAAGTGTTTTCTCCTCTATATACATGAAGGAAGTTTGAGACCTCATCCATCACCTATGGAACTACTTTTATGACCTCTGAATCTTTCTCTGGGAAGATGCCTTGAAAATGAAAATGATGTTGTCATAGGAGTAAGTAGGTTTTATTTCTAAGCTGTGTTTTCTATTGCAGCCCAATCTGACACTTAAAGCCTAGACAGTGCAGGAATTTCAGAGGTGTTGACCATCAAAAGCTTTTACTGGCTTTGTTTGCAGTTCTGATGTTCCAGGGACCAAGATAATTGACATAGGCACCTGAGTAAGTCCTGAAGTGTGTAACTGAAAGCATACACATTTGAAACCTCAGTTCCTAGTGATTCCAAGTCATTATTGAAGTTTCTCCACATGACCTAGAATTACAGCAATTCCAATACTAGAAAATGAGACTGAACACTGTCTCTAGAAGCTGCTAATGCATTGACCACTGCAAAAAATCCAATCCCAGCACTGAAACAAGGAGAAAAGGTTTGCCTGATATCCTTTCATGTTTAAAGTTTTTATTAATGTCATAAAAAATATAAAGCAAAGGAATATAACAAATAATGTTGAAAGTTCATACAAACTGAAATCTAAAACATTTCTATGACACAATAAAGGACTGATAAAACAAAAACAAAATAACGATCAGATGTAAAAGATTAAAAAAGAAACCAAACAGAAAACCTGACAAATATAGAATTGGATTTGGTGAAACATTGTGGTAATCTCAAAATAAATAGTATCACAAATGTTATACTAATATGTTGGATCACTCTTTCTGGGTTTGTTTGGGGCTTTTTTTGTGTGTGAAATTATTGCTCCAAGAATCCTATCGACATCTTGCCAGAATTAACCATATGTATAGGAGGCCAGAAATCTGGTATATGTTGTGAAAAGGGATTTTGTGAAAGGTGTTACCAGCTGTAGAGAAAAAAACCCAAAGAAATAACAAAAGCAGACAGCAGCTGAAATACTGTTGCTTGCCTTGTATTAACTGATTCTTTATGAGATTTTGTCCATGTAGTTTCTATCTTTAGAGTATGTCTTCTGAAACTTTATTTTACAGTGACTTCATATTGGCCAGTCCAGTCCCTGGTATGGTCTTGGATACCCCTGCACTGCACCTCATTGTGTAGCGCAAACCTGCACAAAGACTGCACCATGTGCTTGGTAAGCTTGCTTCCACATCAAATCAGAATAATCTACACTTCTCAAATTTTATTTAAGCTTAGGATGAGCGTTCACAAGGGAAGTGAGCATTTGGTCCCTTAGGTGCTGTAAATTGCCTTCTGTGCACTTTTCCCCAGGCAGAAAAGCCCTTGAAACTTGACTCTTCCAACCAAAAGTAGCTGTTGGACCCATGCTTTGAGGTTTTCATGCCCTCATCAGGGACTGAAAGATCTGCTATGGTTCAGCTTGGGCTTTTGCCCTTAGACAATTACATGGTAAACAAGAATTTCCTTTCCCTTAATCCCCACACTTTCAGTGGGCTATCAAGTCAAGATCCTTCTTGTCTGTTCTTTTCATGTATCCTTACTTGTGAGCAAGGCTTTAAGTTTCATGCAACTTAAGTTACTTTCTGCACAGTGATGCATTTGAGATTGGGCAAAGGTGGGCAGTGATCCTGCCTTACACCCAAAGTTGAAGCTAGGCTAAAGCCTGGTGGCCAGTGCATCCCTCCAGCAAAGTGCAGAGTGAGACTGCATTTCCCAGCTCCTCACACAGGGTGAAAATTGTAGTTTTTACTGTTGGAGATGCTGTATTTCCCGATAAATTTATTATTGACAGGGTTTCTAGAGACACAGCATAAAAAACTTATCACCTAGCAGCAGTGCACCTGAGAATTAGGCTCCTGGCTTCACACCTAGCTCTGGGCATGAATGGGACCTCCAAAGTAGGGGCCATGGGAGACTGCTTTACAGAGTGATAATGCTGACTGCTTAGGATATGTCCAGCGTCAGAAGGACTGCATTGCTCTGTGATACCTTGCAGCAAAAGAGGAAGTCTGGTGTTTGCTCTACTCCAAAGATGAAGAAAAACTCTTGAGAGAGGAGAATTGACCTGGCTTCTCCCTGTCTATTCATATAATATGAAACTAGGTATTGTCTGTCAGTAGTTGTAGATCTCTCAAGCAGAGCCAGATACCTTTTGCATGCTAGACAGATGCTCTGAGTTTATGTGGATAAAAGCTCCCTAAGGGGGGACTATGGCCCAGATCCGATAAAATATTCAGGTTTCTCAGTTCCCACTTAAATCAATGATTAGCTATTAGCTGCCAAGCATTTCAAGAGTACTCCTAGTGCCATGGAAAGATCAAAGAGGAGCAAGACCTTAACCTGGTAGTGATATATTTGTACAAGGAAAGAAGTATTTCCAGAGAGCAAGACATATACAAGAAAGAAAAACAGACATACTGAAAGCCAGAGACACATAAACTACATTTTGGAGTTAATGAGGAATTTTGTGTGCCCAGGCTATTGTCTGCATGGACAATGGTTTGAAGAGGAATGAGAAGAGATGAAGGGAAATCAGAAATATAAGTTCGGTTATATCCTTCTTGCATGACCACAGACAAGCAAGCTGAATTATTAAAAGAGTTGAACTAACATGTAAGCACCAACGCAGCAGCATCAATGGTTATAATAACCGTGAAAATTCTGCATCGCAGGTTGTTTTGAAAAACAGCATAAGACACCATAAAAATGAATGTGGCTGGGCTTACCCAAGTATGNGAACATGGGTTTCACTCCCCACACTTTCCCGTGGGAAATGAGTTTAATGCTCCCTCTGCTGTTGGCACAGTTATCACACCAGGAGCCACAGAGGACCCCAAGTGATTTTCAGACTGTGCCTGAACCAAGTATACTTTGAAGAGGAAGGAAAGAAGGTGATCTGACGCTGAACCCCAGAGACATGAAGTATCTTGAAAATGAGAAGTTGCTAGAGGAAAAAGGGAAGACTGAGGAGATGAGAGACCTAAAAGTCAATGGAGAATGAGATTTTGCTTAACTTAATACAGTAAGTCACAGATATAAAGAGCGTACGGTTCTGGAGCTCCCATTACAAAAAAGATATAGATGTGCTAGAGCATGTCCAGAGAAGGACCACGAGGATGATCAGAGGGCTGGAGCACTTCTTCTAGGAGGACAGGCTGAGAGAGATGTGATTATTCAGTCTGGAGAAGAGAAGGCTCCGAGGAGAACTTATTGTGGCCTTCCGGTATCTGAAGGGGGTCTACACAAGAGCTGGTAAAGGACTCTTTTGGATGTCAGGTAGTAATAGGATGAGGGGTAATGGATATAAGCTTGAGGAGGGTAGATTCAGATTGGACTTTAGGAAGAAGTTCTTCACCATGAGGGTGGTAAGACACTGTAACAAGTTGCCCTGAGAGGTGGTGGAAGCCCCATCCCTGGAAGTTTTTAAGGCCAGGCTGGATGGGGCTCTGAGCAACCTGATCTAGTGGGAGGTGGCCTTGCTCATGACAGGGGGGTTGGAACTACATGATCTTTAAGGTCACTTTCAACCCTGACAGTTCTATGATTCTATGATCAAGAAGGGGGAAATACTTAGAATCATAGGATCATAGAACTTCCTGAGTTGGAAGGGACTCAAAAGGACCATTGAGTCCAACTCCTGTCTTTCCACAGGACAACCCCAGAAGTCTAACGCTATTGTCCAGATGCTTATTGAATTCTTCAGGCACGATGCTGTTACTACTTCCCTGAGGAGCCTATTCCAGTGCTTGATGACCATCTGGGTGAAGAACCTTTTCCCAATATCCAACCTAAACCTACCCTGGCACAGCTGCATGCTGTTCCCTTGGGTTCTGTCCTATCATCAGAGAGAAGAGATCATCTTCTTCTCCTCCGCTTCCCCTTAGGAGGAAGCTGTAGACTGTGATGAGGTCTCCCCTCAGTCTCCTCCAGGTTGAACAAACCAAGTGACTGCAGCCATTCCCCATATGGCTTGCCCTCTACACCCTCCACTATCTTCATGGCCCTCCTCTTGACATTCTCCAGCAGCTTTATATCCTTTTTATATCAGGATGCCCTAAACTGTACACAATACTAGAGGTGAGACCATACCAATGCGGAGTGGGATTATGATCTCCCTTGACCAGGTAGCAAAGAAATGCTTGATGCATTCCAGGACACAATTGGCCCTTTGGGCTACCAGGGCACACTGTTGACTCACATTCAACTTACCATCAGCCAGAACCCTCAGATATTTCTCTGTGGAACTGCTGTCCAACCTCTCATCCCCCAGTCTGTATGTACATCCAGGATTGCCCCATCCCAACTGAAAAATCTGTCACTTGCCCTTATTAAACATCATATGGTTGGTGTTTTCCCAGCCCTCTAGTCTGTCAAGATCTCTCTGTAGGGCTTCTCTGTCTTTGAGGGAGTCAACAGCTGCTCCCCGTTTGGCATCATCAACAAACTTACTTAACCTTCCAGTCCAGCATCCAAGTCATTTATGAAGGTACTGAAGAGCCCTAGCCCCAAAATGGATTTATGTGGAGCCCCACTTGTGACCAATTGCCAGCCCAGTGTAACCACATTTACTATAATCCTTTAAACCCAACCCATCAGCCAGTTGTTCACCCACTGCACAATGTACTTATCTAGCTGTATGCTGGACCTTTTCTCCAGAAGGATACTGTAGGAGACAGTATCAAAAGCTTTACTGAAATCCAAAAAGATTGCATCAACTGGTCACCTTTGGTCAACCAGGTAGGTAACCTTGTCACAAAAGGAAATTCAGTTTGTTAAGGAGGATTTTCCCCTCATGAACCCATGCTGGCTGTGACCAATGACTGCATTGTCTTTCAGATGTTTTTCAATAACTCCCACGACAATCTTGTCCAAAATTTTACCAGGCACAGAAGTAAGAGTGACAGGCCTATATTTACCAGGGTCACTTGACAATGATGAGATCACTAAGGTCTTCCTTTTTTTTTTTTTGCAGACTGCTAGGAGGGATATCAGAAAGACCTTAGAGTAGAAATGGAGGGAGGAAAAGACTTCAGATGTTGACTACAAGCAGCATATTCAATAAAGCTGAAGGTGAAAAGGAGGAGAATGGGAGGGTGGGGTGTTGGAGAAGCAGTCTTCATTATTTTTTTTTATTTTCTTGTCCTGAGATAAGATTTATTGTGAAAGAAGAGCCAGAGAAGAATATGATGCTGGAAAGTAACCTAAAGGGAGATCATATAAGAGTTTGTGTCATGAAATTAAGCTTCAGGGACAGGTGGTGTGCTCAGAAAAGAGAGCAGACAAGAAATGCTTGCAGATGAAATGACAGAAAAGAGTTATGGGTGAATAAGATGGAAGAAGGCAAATAAAAAGGAAGAAAAAATTCGAAGTATGCATTGATAATTTTGTCCATGGAGGAACTGACGAGGTCATGTGTGGATGTAGAAATTAAATGTGGGAAAGCAAAGTTAGCAAAATAGCCATAGTCCCTTCCTCCCTCCTTTCCCATCATCTCAGTATGCTGTTTACCACAGGAAGTTGCTGTTTTAACGGACAGGAGAAGTTATGAAGGAACTACAAGTGCAGTCAAAACATGAGGGAACAACACATGCAGATGCAAATCAAGAAGGTCATTAATATTGAGGCTGAAGTCTCAGATGTAAAATTATGATAAAAAGAACCAAGAGAATCCAGAGCTAAAAATCGAGGGGAAGGCTCATGGAGAGGAGTTGGAGGCATAAGGTATGGCAACACAGAGAAGAAAAGAAGTATCAGCTACGGTGTTGCACAGAGAGTATAGAATGTGAGAGGGAATGAGAAAGGGCTTTGGGGTAAGCCAAACTTTTCCATCACAGCGAAAGCCAGGAAGGGAAGAGGAGGAAAGCCCTATGTAAGCGAAGGTGGCTGCAGACAACAGATAGACACACAGTCTTTGCCAGAGTGAGATTTTCACAGCTCCTGCTAGAAAAATTAGGAAAGTCAACTTCCTCAGCTCACGGAGTGCAGAAGAAGGGAGGGAGACAGGATAAACTTATCAATGTCTGTGAAGAACTTTGATACAAGATTATAGGAATGTTATATAAGGAAAGAAGGTAGATTATACTCCTTAAGATTTTCTTTCCAGAATCTAATTAACCATATTCACAGCTAACCTGTGAGAGATCGAAGCAAAGAAGGGATAGTTTCAGACATGATTACTTTAAAATATACCTGCCAGGAACCAGCTCTTAGAAAATAATTTTAATTTCCCCTGCTTTTGTCTGAATACAGTTCAAAAACCTTTTAAATCTTGTTTTGGCTTTCTGCCTTCATAGCTGTTTATTTCTGATGATTTTTATCCAACTCAAACTTTGGGAGCTGTTTTAAATTTAGCTGATATATCCCTTCTTTCTTAAAGCAATATCTTAAATGATTGGAACTTCATAATGGTATGAGCCTTTCCGTGGTAAGTGAAAGAAAATTGTGATGCTTGTTGCTTACTAAGAGTCTAGTGCCAGACAAGACAGTCCAACCTTTAGACAACCTTCAAGCAGAGCTGGCAGAAGATAGGACTTTCTATCCTGTAGGTTTTTGCAATAGTTCCACATGTATTTTCATCTAGGATCAGTGAGCACCTGACTGATTAGACTTACTTAGAGCCAGAATGGGAATTAGAAATGAATGGCAAAATAGAGCTGTGCCTTTTGGGTTTGGTTTAGTTTTTTTTTCTAACTATATAAAGAAGGCCTGAAAAGTATTTTTGTTTTTCAACTCTTTACATTGACACATCTTTATTTTTGCATTGGTAATTCAAGTCTATTGTGGGCAGGAAAAGACCTAATGAAGTGTTGCAGTTAGAAGAGCCAAGTGGAGGGCAGCTAAGGAGAGAAAACACCTCAGGCAGACAGTTTAAAATTCTGGTGTTTTTGTTAACACTTACTTGTCTTCAGTAGATTAACAATTTAGGTAAATGGTGCCAGAGTCAAGAAGTTATGACCTCAGTCCCTGAAGTTGTGGGACCACATGCATTCTCAGTGGCCATGTCTACATGACTGATGATACTGAAACATCTGTATCAATTACAAGTCCTGTTGTTGTCTCAAAAGTGGATTCTTTACCTGGTGTGCAAAACCCAATCTACACACAGAGTCAAGATACTTGTTTTATTGCAGTTCTGTGCAGAAAATGGTATTATTCACAAAGCTAGTGTACCTCTTGAGAAAAAAAGCCAGGTCTTATATACAAAGCAGCAATATGGCTGGTTGGTCATTTTCACTACTCACTTTACACTGGAAATTTAACACTCTCTTATCTATAGGTGTCTGCTATCTTTGTTTGAGATTAGTATTGATGTCTTCCTCCCTCACCTCATGCAAAACCTGGAATATTTGTAACTGTTGACTCTTTTCTTTTGACAACAACACGATCATGGGAGGTTCCCTTGTACTGTTTGTTCCTTAACTCTTTATAAAGCTCTACTATGTTTTTCGTATCCTGCCTCAAAGTCTTGTGTGGGGACATATTTATTTTTGTTTTAATTTCTTTAACCTTTCATAACTCCTGCTTTTATTTTGGCTGAAATCTATGTAGAGGAGCTTTCCTATTGGCACTGTGTAAGTTTAGTGAAGCCAGTGAATTGCTTTATAATGAACTGGAACATTCATATTAATATTATTCACACAATCCCAGGAAGCAAATGTTGGCTAAGAGTGAGTTTCATGGTCAGCCTAAGCTCACCAGGTGCTGTCCTGCCACCAGAAAACATCTGCACGCAAGGGCACAACATGCATCCAGAGCTAAGTGTCCCTTTGGTGGCAGCTTACTCTGAGACTGGCCTAAACTAGTCATGAAACCATAGCCTCGTATGCTTTGATTGGTTATTGTATTTACTGCATGGGCAAGATCTGATACCTGAGGCCCCTGATAAAGCCAAGCAGAACAAGATATGGTATTGTCAAGTCTTTTTAAGGAAGAGAATGAGGAGGAAAAACTGCCTCAGGGTAATAAATATCCCCTTGCTTTATCTCATAAGACTGGTTAGAAATATCCTTAGTGGATCATCTTTATGTCAAGAACTTTCAGAAGTACCTTAGGAGCTCAGGATCACAGTTCTACTCATAGGTCACAAAGTGAATTTCATGCTGTGAGGCTGGCTGTAGGTGATCCAGTGAGTGTCAATAGTTTTGAAGAAGGCAGAGTTTGTGTTCAGCGTCTTAAGCTCTGGCATAAAGGTTTGGTTTAGTTTTATCCAGCTGATAACTAAATTGGTGAAGGTACCTCACTGTTAAATTTTGTCTGGAGACAGGAAGCCTCTGTTTAGTATGAGGTAGCCACAGGCCTTTGCTTTTTAAGCATAAAAAACCCCTGTCTCTTATCACATGCAAGATTTATTCTACAATAAAACAACAGTGAAGATAGGGAAGACTCTTAACTTTTACCAGAGGAAAACTCACTGAAGTCAGACTCATACGGGGTACAAGGCTGATCTCAGTGAATTTACCTTATGGCAAAACTAAAGCACTTTGCCTGTGCTGTGCTTTTACCTCTGGCTGCATAAGTGTATTACCTCTCAGAGTGTGTGTATGTAGGGGGAAGAGAAAGGACCAATACAAAGAGAGTTTACATGAAACCAGCAGTCTGTCCTCATCTATTTTACAGCATAATAAAGCTGTCTTGATCTCTGCTGGTATTTTTGCAGCAGGATTGTAAATTTGTGTTAATTATCCATTGGCAAAAGCTGGGATTTTTACCTGCAAAGACAGTCTTGGCAGAACAGAGCTGCAGCTTAGGCAGAGGGCAGGAAAGCCTCCACAAGGGGATTTCTGCTAAGACACACTTGTGCATGCAGCATGTACATCTGCAGTCTTAGACACATTAGCGTCAAAAACGCCAGCACACTGGGAACTTAGTGTGGGCTAAGCTGTAATGCTCACTTTCTGCAAAATGCTGTTATCGTATAATTTTGCCTCAGGACAGGCTTAACCAAGCCTGCATATATTTATCCATATGAATAGCAAGTATTTCGTAGAAAGCAGGAAGCCAGCCAGGTGGGCTTGCCAGCCAGGGGAGAGTCATGGATTTATTTACATGGACTGAATATGTATCAAGTGCCTTTCTCCATATTCCCTTATTACTTACAGGTCCAGCTGTTTATTGCAAAGGTGCTTAGCAGGGCTTGTTGCTTGAAGCCTGCATGTTGCTGACATGGGGAGGCCTGAGATGGTAGGCCACAACAGTTTGGATTATGTCAGCTTAGCTGCTGTTTGCCTGCTAGCACGGGAAAATGCACTTAGGAACCTTCTCCCTCCTTCACCCCTCCACTATTTTTTTTTCCTTTTGGTCGAGGACAGAGGAGCCTTTGAAAGCTTTTGATAAACTTATGTAATTGGGTATGTTTTCCAAAGCACGGCTCTGTTCTTTCTGAGGGCTTAGCTAAGAACATTATTCCAATTCTTCTCTAGGCCTTCAAAAGTGCCGATCCTTTCAAACATGTGCAGTGTGAAGGATTACAAATTTGTTTTTCAAAGGACCCCAAATCCCTGCTGCTTTCATCAATTCCTCTCCTTGTGACCCCAGTTTTCCTTTCCCCCCCACTAGCCTCATAGCCCCAGCTCCAAGCCACAGGATGCTGACACTCCTTCCTCTCCTGTTCCTCCACCACTCATTTTTTCATCTTCTTTTCAGCTCCCCCACAGTCCATACTCCCCCCAATATTTTTCATATGCAAACAAAGGTGCAGAGAAGCATTGCCATGGCAGCAATGCCGCAGTGGGCCCCCCTCCCCATGTGGATGCAAGCTCTAAACTTTTACAATAATGGCCTGAAAAGAACAGGAAGGGGACAGCTTGAGGCAGAGAAAGAGAGTGAGGGAGAGTGCAAAAGCAATGAAAAGTGGGACAAAACCACTGGAAATGCATTCAGGCTGACATCACCACCCTTTCCCACAGTGGTCATTCACTTAGGAGGCTCCAGTGTCCATTCACTGTCTTAAAGCTAGCTTTCTAGAGCCCTGGGAGACCATCTTTCCCGGCCTGAATGCCTTTTTTGTTGTGAAACAGTGAACTGTTTCTGAAACCCTGCATAAAGGGCTGAGTAATTCACTGCAGTTGCCAGGAAGTCTGAGCCACTTGTGAGCTAACAATAGTTAACTTTATCTGCCGGCCAGAGCTCCCCTTCCATCTGTAGGTCTTGAATTCTAATAAGGGCTTTACTCATGCCTCTGAGGTTATGGTAATATTTTATACATCTTTTTTCATTAGGACACAGTCATAGCTACTGTTGAGGCACCGGAGGCAAGTGCTGTCGATTGACGACGTGGGGGAGGAAGGGGGGAGAAGAAAGAAAATAGCTTTTTATATCAGGCAGGCAGTTTGGCTGTTTTATACTAGAAATGTAAACTTGGTTTGGGGGAAACGGGGGAATGTAATTTTTAAAAAAAATCACATTAGAAACCCCAGAGTCAAGCAAGACCTCATGATTATTTTCTATCTGTGAAACAGCCTGAGCTTTTAATTTTTTGGGATTGTTGTTTTTAGTTTTTGCTCTCCTTCTCTGCCCCTGCACTGCAGGCATGATAGTGACAAGGAAGTGGGTTAATCATGAGAGAAGTAGATGAATTTGTTTGGGTTTCCCTTTTAATCCAGATTTGGGTGTTGATGCTCAGAAACATTCTGTGCAGTGACAGCACAGCTGTGTGTAAGTTGTTACACAAAACAGTGATTCACATAGTGGTCCTGCAAAGCTGATAACCATGGCATGCCTTGGAAATATCTGGATCATCAATTTTCTTCTTTACCTTCTGAACTAGTTGCTTTCCTGAAATAAAGTACAGTGCAAGAAAAGTTAAATTATCCCTTTGGCTCTCAATGTTTGGGAAAAGAATGAGAAAAGATTGCTTATTCCTCACTTTTAAGCAATGGATCACACAGAGCGGAATGTATTTTGGAGCAGCAGTGTGAACATTCCTGTTCAAGGTAAAAGATGGCACAGCTTGAACAACTCCTCTGTGTCTTTACTATAAGTGTCTTGCTCACCGTGCCTTAAGAAAAAGCATTAGAAATGCCTGGGTGAAAATAAAAGCACATCATGCAAAGTTCCACTCAGTATGTTATTAATGTTTATAAAAAGTGATTGAAAGATGCACACAGGTTTTGTAAAACTAAGCCACAAAGACGTACTTGAAGTATTCTCCTAGTACAGCAATACTGGTTTTTTTGATCTGTACTTATGACACCAACTGATGACAATGGGAGCTGCATATGTTATGGATTAGGTCACTACAGGGTTGCTGCATAGTAAATAAGTTGCTTGGCTTTTGGGGTAAGTTCAAGTATTGAATTGCTTTCATATCTTCTTTCCAACTGACCTTTATCAGGAGGGAATACTATGCTGTGATGGAGTGACAGATTTGAACTGGCCCTTTTCCTGTCTAACAGCAATGACTTCTGAACTTCACTGTGGGTTTGCCTTGACAAGAATGAAAAGCTGCTTTCAGAGGATGGAGGATCACAAGCTATGTGTTGTGTGCGCACACACAGAGGCGTGCATACATCACCCTCTCCCCAAATACTCTCTTTTCCTCTAATCCGGACAAACTGTGAGAGCAGTCAAACATCAAAATGGCAGAGCCCACAGGTAGTGGGAGAATGGGGATGCAGGAGAGCCATTTTAAAAAAGACATTTATTAATCATGAACTAACTGTATAGTCATCAAAGCTACCCCTGTGGCCCTGACTGAAAGCTCTTGATCTACTGGTAGTGAGACTTTGTCTCAGCATGGGCTGCCTCTGCTCTTGAGCTAAAACACACGAGCTGAAACTGACTGCATTGTATTTTGACAACCCATTTAAATAAAACGAATTTATTTGCTAATCCTTTGGAGGGAGTGAGTGTAAATTAGAGGGCATATGAGGGCATAAGAGCATATGATGGAGAGAAAAGGAATCCAGCTTTCTAATTTACAGTGACCTTCAGGATTCGCCATAAACCTTTACCATCCCCAAATGAATATTTCATCTCATTCTGGAGATAAGTTTTGATGAATGTAAAAAATATTTATTTTTTTTTACATGTCCAAATGCAGACAAAGCTACTTTGAAAGCCATGACCTCTGATGTGGACTTAAAATTTGTCCCTTAATATATTTGCTTGCTGCCTGTGTCTGTATGATGTAATTCTTCTCTATTCCTTCCTCTCAGAACACCATAAATACTCTAGGTAAATGTATGCCTTGACTAGATGCAGTATGATTTCATTCTCTCACTCCACTCCATTGGACTATCTATCCACCAAAATGCAAGGTACTGAGGAACAGCCATCAAATTTGGGCACGATAGGATGCCAAGAAAAAAATGAACCAAATCAAAACAAGAAAACATTAAAAAAACACGGTATTTCAAATGGATAGGCAGGATTTCTTCTGGAAAAATACAGCAATTCAGATGTTTTCCCTTTTTTAGATAACCAAGTCAAATATTTTACACCCTGTGTTGTGAAACCTTAAAATCTTGCCTGTGGAGTTATCTGGGATGGAGTTCTTTCCATGGCTCTTACATTTTACTTGTATTTCAACTTCCATAAAGCAGTCTATTTGATCTCAGTGGCCTACTCAGCCCCTTTTGGTTCCTAATGCTTTGTCATCTCCTTCTAGTGACTTCTTTTTTTCCCCTGTTTCTAAGCTTGGTGTCTCTTTCCTTCTGTTCTAGCAGACCAGTCTCTCACTCCCTGAGTTTTCATTATTTAGTGTGATTCTTTCTCCTCTTCTGCCACCTGGGCTGTGTCTCACTTGTTCTTGTTCACTCCACCTTCAAAGGCTTCTTTGTTTCCAAGCCTCTCCTGTTGGACTTGGCTTTCTTTTTATTAAAAAGTTCTGCCTCAGAAAGCCTCAGCATCCTGTCAAGGACCATGTTAGCTCCTGGTAAGTGTGTCCTACAGCCCTAGAGCTGCACAGAGTTGCTTTGGGATTCAAAACTCTGTGAAGAGCAAATAGGTAACAGCATACAGCTTGCTCAGACAGTGCTCTGCTCTTCTCCTGACAGCCTTTGTCCTGGAAGCAGTGAGGTAAGAGACGCTTCGTATTCAAAGCACAGGTTTGACTTGCCATAAGGCCCCTGCATGAGACAACCAGACAGCTTTCTACCCAGTCCTGTCTTGGGGACAGCATGAAACCCCAGAGGTGAGCTGTAAGAGCAGACTGTAACTTTGTTAGCCCAGTTCTTCCACTGGACAGCAAACAGGCTACACAGGCTTTTCTGTGTCTGGCTTAAGAGAGATCTCTGATGAACGAGAAATGGCAGGGGACCATTAGCAATTGTATCTGACACTGAGGGTCACAGCACTCCTCCTTGTTCTCTCCCTCATGCAAGTGCTGAGAAGAGGCAAGTATAGTGAAAGCTGTGAGCAAGGTGTGTATGTGAATAAAGGGATGTTTCATCCCTCTGCCAGTTCTCAGCTGGGATCCCTATTACAAAATAAAGTTGAGGCAGGAGAAAAGGCCTTTCCTCTTTTTACGTCTTTAAAGAGTAAATATTCTAAAATAAAACTGCAGAAGAGACAGTAATCTCAGTGCAAGTCTGTTATACTCAGAATTAGCATACCAAAGTCATTGGCATGAATCTAGCATTCGGAGTTTGCCTGTTCATTGGCATGAACCTAGCATTTGGAGTTTGCCTGTTCATTAGCATGAACCTAACATTTGGAGTTTGCCTGTTCATTAGCTGGATTTTTCCATTTTGGTGGTGCACTGATTTAGCACTGATGTAACACCTTCACAGTCAAACACTTTGAGCTCAGTTTGAAAGACTCTAAGCATTTCCTTCAGGTGGCCAGGCAAGCAAAGCAAAATGAAAGCTGCTGATGGGTGAAAGGAATAAAAAACAGGATAAGAGAGTGTGATATTTCTCAAAGCCACACTAGGAACGTTGCAGGAATCCTAAAGAACACATCCAAGCTGAAAGGAGAGAGGAACATTTTTTCAGCTGGAGTTGATGCAAATGATTACTGTGCAAGCACCAAATGCAAACCTGCCTCCTTTCTTTTTTTATGGCTCTGGGAATAAATTTGGTCATAGAATAACAGGAGGCAACTCTTTTTGCTATTTTTTAATGCTTGCCTCTCTCTGTAACACAACCAGAAAACTGCATTCCTGCACTGGGAAATGCCACTTAAGAATTGATCCATCGAAACATGATTTTTGCCCATTCTCTCAAGTCATCTTTGCCACTGAGGTCTAGTTTCAACTACATGTGTGTCTTTATCTTTTCTGAAGCAGGAAATATTAATCACTAAATCTGATTGGTCTCATTGCTGCTTACACCAGGGCAGCTTTTTTAGCTTATGAAAACTGGTGTCACTTGACATTGTCATCCACATGGCTTGATGAGTAAGAGCCAAAGCTGAGCTATTTCCATTTCAACTAGACAATAAAGCAGAGAACCTGATAAATGCTGAGGTAGGGCAGATTTCAGCAGGGAGGTTTTATGAAATGAAGTTTTCTCATTGGCATCATACCCATCCTATTACTGGAAATGGAGATGCCTATGCTTATCCTTTTAATGTTTTTATTAAGAGATCTCATCAAAAGACAGAAAAAGATTGTGTGGCCAACTGAGAAAATTAAGGGGGAAAAGACTTATTATTATATAAATATGTCTTCCTCCCACTTTTGAGGGCTGTTCTTGATCATTTCAGAACAGTCTTCTTTCAAGAAAAGAAGATTCTGCTAGCTGAAATCATACAAATTAAAATTACAACTTGTAATTTAGCCTTTCATATTAATACTTTAGTCCATTAATGTTGTTATTATTTATTTAACACAAACCGAATGCTAGGGGCTTGTAAGATAGCAACCTTCATGTTCCAATTTATGCTGTATGGGTGATACAGGCAAGACGATGTGTGAGTTGGCATCTAACTAAGTGCTGGCCTGCACCTGGTGAGGTGGACACTGGGATCCCAGCTCTCTAGTACTGGGATAAGCCTGACTGAACACACTGTTCCAAGTTGGTCAGCTCTCAGCTTTGAGGTATGAGGCCTGATCTCTCCATAGGTTACTTTTCCTGCTGGTAAAAGAGAAGCCAGTGTGTTTTGTTGCTGTATCTTTAGATTTCAGAAGGTGTCAGGAAACACAACTTTCCATGTAGATAAGGACTACTTAGCATACTTGGACATGCTCTCATTAGAGGCTGCCGTGCACTGCTACAGCATGATACCTCAATAAATGTGTTTGTTTCTCTGTCAGAACATTTCTTGATTTTCTGTACTCAGTTCCACAAACCAGAAGTGAAATTTCACCTGTATTTTTAACAAGTTTGCTCCATACCTCCTTTTAAAGTTCCTTTTTTTTCTTTCCTTTGAAGGAGGAATATTTTAAACAGAAAAGGTAAGGGGTAAGCTGAAGGGTAGGGGCGTTTTAATGCTTAGTATGAAGTTTATTGTAATTTCTTCCAGTTTTTTCCTCTCTATTCTTCCTTGGAGATAATTGTGAATAGGAAGTCAGGCAGAGGTGATTCTTGATTTATCTGGATACTACTGTAAAGGAAAATTCACTACACTTAATTGCCTAAGCAATTGCCTAAGCAGGCAATACATTCTGCTCTCAATAGATAGGATTTCCTAAGCCGATGCACTCACCTGTCCTCTAACAAAGTCTCTGAAAACTGGAGATAAGAGGTTGACCTGGTCCAGAGGGTCTGCTCTGTTTTGGATTGAAGGGCCAAAGTTAAGCACCTCCATAAAGTCACTGTCATACACTCGTACTTCAGAGAGACCCTTGTGGCGATAAACAGAAACAGCAGGTTAAACGCAGGACGGAAAGGGAGAAATAACAATCTGAGCACTAATGTTTTGTAGCCAGAGGACACGGTCTTCCCCAGTCCCTCTGAGGAATGGAAAAGAACATTTCTTTGGGCAGCTTTTGTGAGAAACCCATTGCCATGGTGAAATGCCAGCTGTAATTATACTATGTAAACGTCCTGAAATCCATGTGTCAAGTGGCAAAAAACAACCTTAAAATTAACCCCTACCAATCACATTAAATGGAGAAGAATGACATATTTAATTTTCCTTAGTGTTCATCAGAGAGAGAATGGACTCCATCCATGTTCATTAATGTTTAATAACAACTTTATTATTTTTCTTAAATTAAGGGTTTAATATCTGACTTATACCTTCTTCTTGGATCACAGAGGAACTCATCTTTTTCTGTTGTCAGCTTTTGCATTTCTTATGGGATCTTTTTTTTAAAAAAAAATCTGTTTCCCCACCTTTTGTAAAATGAATCCTAGAGAAGTTAGCCAGGATGCAGGACAAAGACAGTGCTACAGGCAGAAGAGCTGTAGTGAGAGCCATATGCTGGTTGAGTTGTAAATAGACACGGACCTGTTTCTCTTGTAGTCCACAGTAGGGTTCTAAGGGGTTCAACCCCTCGGGAGCCCCCCGGAGCTGATTGTATGCCCCATTCAATCCAACGAAGCAGCTAGAAGCACTGCACCATAATTAACTGATTAATTAACTGCGCTGTGATGAGATGCATGGCTGAGGTGACTGCTGCAGGACTGCTTTAGAGCTCTGGGAGTAAATAAAAACCCAATCCCTGCTGCCAAGCAGGCACAGCCTGATGAAGAGATCACCCACCCCGCGGCAAAGCCTATTTGCTTTATGGACCCCGGGGGGTGACCTGGGGATCCGGCTGGGCACGTCACCGGTCTGAACGCATAATTGAAGAGGAAGGGTGCAGAAAACCTCCCTCCCATCTCTCCAAAGCCAGCACTTCTTACCGGCGTGACGCTGCCTGCCTCCGGCGAGACAGTAGGGCACAGCCCCCAGCTGCTCCCCCGCCCCTACCTCCAGCCCACAGCCAACGGTAATGAGTCGGGGAGTGTGTTAATTCGCAGCGTGCGCCTAGTCCTTAAAATGGCTTATCTTTCATTTAATAACAAAATGAATTCTCTTCCTTCCCAGTTCTCGGTATTTATTTACTCTAGTGCAAGAACACCCGGACTGAAAAGCTAGAGTGACCGCCCCCTTGCCGGTGCCTTCCCCAAGAGGACCGGCGGGGCCCCGGGCACTGCCCCCAGCCACTGTCGGTCGCTGCACCCCGCCGCTGCCCCCGGGCACCGCCTCCGGGCACAGCCGCCAGTCGCTCCCGGGCTCTGCCAGCCGATCTTCGGCGGCGGCAGGGGCTTGTCGAAACAGATGCGGTGTCCTGTTTCCCAAAAAAGATTTTGTTGACGTGGAAGAAAGCACCTCTTGGTGGGACCCTGAAGGTGGAGCGTGGGAGAGAGTTTTTTTTTGGATCGGTGCAAGTTCTACTTTGTGGAAAAATTTGTGAACAGTTTCTTCCTGATCTGGATTTTCTTTTTTACTCTCCTTGAAGTTGTCAAATTTCCTGAGTTATGGAAAATACAGATCCTTAGATTTTCAGGTCAGCAAGAAATTCATGCTCGTCTAAGATGGAATCGCTATGGCATTTCCCTGGTTTTGTTGGTGATAAACACCACATACAGGGAATGCATCACATGCACCTTCAGAGCTGAAAGGTGAAGCCAAGGGAACGGTTCCGGATTTGTCTGCGTGTTACCGTGGTTAATTTGGTCAAAAGCCTGTGACAAGAGCTATCACCAATGATTTCTGAAGTTGATTGTACACACAGAAAAGAGAAAATACATGCCCACTTTTCTTTTACAGGATATGATTAATTCCTGGACATTTAATCACTGCTGGTGTGTGTGTCAGGCAGGGATAGAGCAGGAAGAGGAGGAAAGACCTAATAGCAGAAGCCCAAGCATTATCTCTAATCCTAAATTTTCCTCACTGAAGTCACTGAAAGGCCTCGGCTACAGGATAATGTTTATATACCTATTTTTTTTCTGCTGTAAACAGCAAAATGTTTTATGAACAGAGTGGAGAATATGGATAGTCAAGTCAGGACTCCAAGGTTACTTCACTGCTTGCAGAAAAGTGCTGCAAGACTGGATTTGAGAGGTTGTGAATATCTTGCTACAGGGTCTCAACAAAACAAACAAATCTCTGTGAGAATGGAACACCTTCCCTGTGACAGGAGTGCCACTGCCTACACAGCTATTGGCAGTTTGCAAAGCCTGTGTAATCGGTCATGGGAATAAAGGAGAGAAATATTTCTAGATGCAGCACTTTTCTGCTGATTTCAGGATCATCCTGCAAAGCAGTATGACCATTCTTATGAATTCAGCTCTTGCATGTTCCCTGCTTCTTTTTCACAGCTATGTCCTTTCTCTAAAAAAGAACGGTGTCTGTCAAGGACACCAAATCCCTGTTCCTTACTCTCAGGGGGTTCATTCATGTGGTAAGAAAGACCACAGCTTAGCTGAGTGAAAATGGGCTGATGCTCTAATTTTGTTCTTCTGCTTTGCTTTTGTTTTATAATCTATTTAGGGTTGGAAACTTTCTTAGGAGATGTAATTCTCCTGAAATAGGGTTTCTATCAAGAAAGTAGGGACAAGGGAAAATCTTAAAAAGTTTGAAACTTCTTGATTCAACAGTCTGTCGTGGAACAGTACTTCAAAAAAGTCCATTACAATGCTTTGGTTTGATATGTTCCAAATGAAACTTCTTGACTTTTTGTTTCAAAATAGCATTTTTCATTTTAAAAGTAACCTGAACTAAAAGGAAACAAAGTTCAACAAGAGAACTAAATACCTGGAAAATTATGTGCACATTTAATTTTGGATTGAACAGCGTAGTCTGAATTACCCTATTAAGAAGCTCAAAATCATTTATTGTACTCAGAATGCTAGTTCCATGATTTGTCAACGTAAGACAAAAAAAAAAAATAATGACATCTCTTATATGACTTGGCTTTAAGCTGAACACATGGTTGGACAAAGTAAGCATTTTTTATTTGATTTGCAGTGACAGCAAAACTTTGAGTAACAAAAGAGTTGCCTAAATGCTTCTAATTTCTCTGTTGAATTGCAACAGGTTGGTTACAAAAACACAGTAACAGCAAACCCAGCCTGGTACATTTTGGTGATGTGAGATCTACAGCCACAGATACTAAAAAAATTAGGCTGACTATCAGCCCTGAAAATGGCCAGCTGCAACCAAATTTCTGAGCCAAGAGGCACAAACAGCTCTTTTGAACTAGTATTGCCTCTGATCTAAACACAGCCCTAAGACCTTTAATTTTGTCGCTGAAGTCCCACACTACTGACCTGGCTGCCCCAAAGAGCTTCCCTGGAGCTCTTATCATATCCCCCTTAGCTCTGTAGCTGCTGCCCATATGCACAGAGCTTGGAGGCTAAAAATACCCACAGTTATGAATGTTACCACATAGCAGAAGCATTTCTTTCTCTTTACAAAATCCTTTCGTGTGGATTGTGTTGCTAGCACATGCCGTCTGGGCTTAACCATGAAACTGAGACCTGCTAGGGACCAGTGCAAATCTGATTCTGCCACCAGACCAGAGCCCGCCTTGAGGGCAGGTGGGAGACTCAGCTGTGCTCTTCTCAAGTGCCTCCTCTGGGGGTTGTTCCCTCAGAGGGGTTGGTATATGTTTTAGTCTCCTCTTCAGAGATAGTCCAGACTTGAGAGGTAGTGGTCAAAACCCCTCTCGCTGGCTCCCATAGTGACTTCTCCCTGGCATTTGAGGTCTGTTCTAATTACCCTGCTTAGTGCTGTCACGCAAATCTACATTTCACATAAGGATTTTCCTCCTTCTTTCCTTCAGGAAGCCTTTCAAATATTTGAGTGGATGAGAAGGAGCTTGGTGAGGCCTCTACCAGCAGGGGACAAAAGCATAGGAAACTTAACTCTGTAAAGACTGTACCATCCAGAGCCTTTGACTGTCACTCCTTACCCTGTAAATACAGTGCAATCTTATCAGCATGAGTAGAGTTTCCTTTTTTATCTGTGCATGAGGTCAACATTTGGCTTAGAGTCTGTCCTTGCCATTGTGTGTCTATGTATATATGGATATAAACAGCTATACAGATACATATAAATTAATGAAGTTCAGCAACACTGTGAAATTAAGAACAGAAATGTCACTCTAGTAGCTTCTAAAAATAAGTTATTCAAGGCTTAGTCCTTTTGGGGTTTAAGCCTTTTGTGTTGCAGCAGCTTCTGCAAACGGGGTGTCAAGAGGGACTGGGTGACTTAAGACATTTGTGATGAGGCATGAAGCCCTTCACCTTTGGCTGTCTGGTTGAGATATGACTCCATGCAGTAGTGCCTGGAAGCTTGCTGCCATCACAAGCAGTTTGTTAATTGTATTGTTTCTGCTTCTCTTCAGTGGACCTCTCAGAAACTGCTAGACTCTTCAGTCTGAGCTGAGGTTCCCTTTGAAAAAAGGCTGTGAATAGAATAGATGAAAGATTGTATTTATTTCTTTCTTCTAGTTCAGGGCCAAGGTGGACTGGCATGGCACCAGGGGCATAGTGGCACTTACCCTGCCCTATGCAATGAGGGCTTAGAGACACTGGATATACTTGCAGCATGTTTCATGGGCACTGTTGCTGAGCCTATAAAAGAACAGTTTATTACAGCAGAAGTTCTGATAGCACAGTGCCCACAGTGCACTCACAAGGATGGCTGGATTATTAAGGGAAGTAAAAGAACCTTTTAGAAGTGTCACTCCTACACACCAGGGTACAGCAGGAGGTGCACAGCAGCAGTCTGTGTGTCACTCACAGCAGGGATTCCTGGTACAATGGCTTCTGGTTTTGCTGCCTGTTCAGTAGTATTTGTTTTATGTTGAAACTGTTGATGCACTTAAAGAAATTATGTCTTTTTCTCATGGCATAAACAAAATAACTTGCATTTTGCAAGGAGAATAATGGTAATGAGAAGTTAGGCTTCAAGGGGTAATGACAGTAAGGATGATGGCAAGGAGAAATAAATCTTCTATGCTCAACTTGGTCTGAGCTGACTGCCATTTCCTTAAACAAATTAATAAAGTCAAGTCCCCATGTTCTTACCTTATAGGGAGTGGGGAAAGAGGGAATAAGCTGTGGCCTCACTGTGTGCAGCATTTTTAGTAGCTTATCTCCTACCATTAGCTCAAATCCAGCTTCAAACAGGACATGAGTTTGGTGGTTCTCCTCAGGCTGATGTCAAACCTTTGCCCTCCCCTTTCTATCCTCTGCCGTGAAGCAGCCCAGAGCTAGACAATATCACAAAGATGGAGGATGATGTAAGAACTCCTCTGAAGCCAGGAGGGCTTAAAAGGTCACTTTGGAAACAGTTCTGGCCCTTCTTCTCCTACCCTGTGTCACCTCTCCCACTGCCTGCTTAAGTGCATAGCCATGAACTAGATTGAAATGGGTAAGGAGAATTATGCTATTAATAACTCCGAATTGCTGCTCCCTGGAAGGTGTTGAGCATTCAGCCATCCTTTGTTCCCAGGGCTTAACATACTATACGTTACAGACATTTGTTGTCAGGATTTTTTTTTCCCATCCAAATACAGAACAGTGGCAGCTGAGCCGCTGTATGAGAATAGTATTAAAATGTGTAATGCACCATAAATAAACAGAAATAGACAGCCAGGAAGCTGTGGTAATCACTGCTTTGATGTAGCATGAATTATGATGTGTCTATGTATGTGAGTGTGCAGGAGGGGGGTGGAGGGGTAAAGGCTTCATGTTTCTGACTGTGCTTGTTTTGACTCAGCTGCTGTTGCTCTGGGAAGAGAGCAACCCAGCCTGCTATTTACATATCTCCACCTTCACACTGACAGCTGGTGTCCCTTGACTTGGAGGAAAGGCATCTCGACCTCCACTACCTGTTCCTTTGGAGTTCCTCCCTCTTCCTCCTCCTGCTTGTCTCTGCAGCCCTGTAACAAGGCAGAATGGGGAATCCTGGCTGTCTTCCAGTGACTGGGGCACTTATCCTGCCACAGAGAGAAGCTCCTATAACAGCCTGGGCTTCAATATCCCCTTCCAGAAGTAGCTGATCCATGTTCATTGGGTCTATATTAGGCGGTTGGTTTTGCTTTGTTTTGTTTGTTTGATTGTTTCTTTTTCTCCCTGCCAACTTCGTACTGCTGCTCAGATGCTGAAAGAAGCAATGGTTGTGTTAGATTGGGCAGGTGGGGTTATTAACAACTCGATGTCATGTTTCCCTCAAGGTAGTGAACATTAATAAGGTGGCTATTGAATACTAGTGCTCTGAGATCAGTAAGATACCCGCAGTAGGTGGAAATAGAGGAAAGCTAGCAGAAAAAAACATGTAGCATCCTTGTTGATTATCTCCTAATAGTGTCCCAGGGACACTTTAGCTGGCACAGCAAGCAGCTTGTTTGGAATGATCTGCCCATCCCTGCTACAGCAGGAGGACAGCTTATTAAAACAGCCTAGCTTTTTTTTATGTGCTCTTTGCATTAATGTTTTACCTGGATCCAATAGTCTCCCTCCCAACAAATTGTTTGATATGAACGACCACAAATGAGTCTAACAGTGCTTAAGTGCTGCTCGGGTTCAAAAGATTCTCTGACCTCTGATAATTTAGGTGTCACAGGGCACCAATAAATGCCAAAAACTGTCTTCCCAGCCTGTAAGTAGCTGCATAACGAGGGCAGAGTGCGGTGACTCTCGGGCAGCCTGCGAGGCTCGCAAATGACCCGCGAGCAGCAGTCCTCCCGGGCCCGCGCCCCTCCGCGCCCTCTGGCGGCACCCGGGACGGAGAGAGGCCTAGGCATGGGCCTGCCCTCGGCCGCGCCTCCCTGCCCCCACCGCCCCTGCTCCCGTGAAGGCACCAGCTACATAGTTCCTCCTTCTCCTACGAGAACATTTTTCTGTCTGGGGGAGAAGGGAGAAGAAGAGAAAGCGCAGGGATTGGTTCTGCTGACAAGCAGCTGTCTCAAACAGGGGAAAAGGTTTAAGAACCCAGAACAGGGTGCACATAAACCTTTACATATTTGTCAGTCAAGTCAGTGGAGTTCGACCAGCTCAGACAGCCGTAATGGACTGCTGAGAGTGGTGAAGAGTTCTTAAAACAGTGACACAGCAGTAATAACCAAAGACTACACACAAACTATGTGAGCAAAGGAGTGGTTTTAGCTAGACAATTTCAATGGGAATTTGGTGCCTAAATATTTCTAAGCAACTGACGCTATATCTTTCCTCTTGTTGTCACTTAGAATCATAGAATCATAGAATGGTTTGGGTTGGAAGGGACCTCTGGAGGTCATCTAGTCCAATCCCCCTGCAGTGGGCAGGGACATCCCCAAGTAGATCAGGTTGCTCAGAGCCCTGTCAAGCCTCACCTTGAATGCCTCCAGGGATGGGGCCTCGACCATCTCCCTGGGGAACCTGTTCCAGTGTTCCACCACCCTCGTGGTGAGGAACTTCTTTCTAATACCTAGTTTAAATCTACTCTTCTCCAATTTAAAACCATTGCCCCTTGTCCTTTCACTACAGGCCTTTGCAAACAGGCCCTCTCCAGCCTTCTTGGAAGTTCCCTTTAGGTACTGGAAGGTCACCATTAAGTCCCCCTGAAGCCTTCTCTTCTCCAGGNATTGTCGATATCGTTGATAAAAGTTTTAAACAGTACAGGCCCCAGTACAGAGCCCTGAGGGACACCACTTGTCACTGATCTCCAGCTGGACTTTGAGCCATTGACCACTACCCTCTGGATGCGACCAGCCAGCCAGTTCCTTATCCACTGAACAGTCCACCCATCAAATCCATAGCTCTCTAACATGGCAAATAGAATGCTGTGGGGGACTGTGTCAAAGGCCTTGCACAAGTCCAGATAGATCACATCCACAGGTTGTCCCTTGTCCACTGAGGTAGTCACACTATCATAGAAAGCCACTAGGTTTGTCAGACAGCATCTACCCTTAGTGAAGCCATGCTGACTGTCTCTGATCACCTCCCTCCATGTGCCTTATCAGTTCTTCTAGGAGAATCTGCTCCATGATTTTCCCAGACACAGAGGTGAGGCTAACAGGTAGGTATTTACCAGGGTCCTCCTTTACACCCTTTTTTGAAAATGGGTGTAACATGCCCCTTCTTCCAATCTTAACAGAGTTACTCTTTGTTTTATTATCATTTTACAAAGAGAGAAGGTTGTGCATTGAAATCTTTGTACATATAGGGACTGTAATGCATAAAAGCAGCAGGCAGACCTGCTAGTTTTCTCCAAGGAGTAAAGATGAACCTTGGTAGAGATGAGTTAAGGCTGTAACTAATCTCTTCCTGACTTTTTCAGAAGAAACTGAAGGATGCACTTAACTTATTCATAAGCTTTAAAAAGTTTGTGAAACAGGCAAAGCCTCACTGCTGCATGGCATAGCTGCACGCTAATGGATGCACTGGAAAATGCTGTCACAGTGCACACATATTGCCACACATGGTAATTATTCAAATTACAAGACAATTATCTTTCCATTACTGAAATAGCTGACTTGCACTTGTTTTACAAATGCTAGAAACACCTTCCTCATTCAGACCTAGCAGGCCTAATACTATATTCTGTTGTAGCTCCACTGCCCTCCAGCAACACAAAGGCCTAAAGAGGCCAGAAATGGCCTCTGGAGAGCAATCTGTGACATAAGATGTTCATCCTGGCCAATCTGTTGGCATACCACAGCAACCTGACACTAGCTCACTCCAACTGTCTCATACACCCCTGCCCAGGGCCCTTGTTGGGAAGAGACCATGTGTTTGATATGTGCAAGCAGAGAGCACAGTTACTCAAAGGAAGTTATAGTCCTAGGGGCTAAATTAAATTCAATTCAGAAGATGACAATAATTCATAAAGCATCCTTTCCATTTCCATCTCTCTTAGATCCCAAATACCATCAACTGCTCCCTGGTTATCCCCTGGCAGACCCTTGTTAGCCCTTATCCCTGCAGAAGAAGCCGAGTCAGAGCAGGGGAACAGTGCAGGACCTAGGAGGGAGCCAGTAATGGTACATTTTGGAGTTGATGATGAGTAGGAGAGCGAAGGGAAAGGTAAGTTGGGACTCCATCTCAGTGAGAAGCTACCTGTGAAGAGTAGCAGGATGAACCCTGAGAAGCCTGTGGTTTGCCAGCACTTGTTTCTGGAGATAGCATAGTAAAGTGGGATGTCTCTGCCTTCATCCTAAGATGTCAGCTCACAGAGAATGGTCAGATGGTCTCAGGCAAAAGGTGAGACTCTTATCTTACATAGCTACATACAACCCCTCTCTGCCTTTTGCTCAGAATAGAAACATTCTCCTGTCTGCTTTGGTGGCTCTGTCCTTGAGAGGGAATGGAACTGATGGATTTCTCTGAAACAGGTTCACTATGGCCCTGGGATTTTTGACACTGCTGCTGAAGTACACAGCCAAATGTTGCTGCACTATCCACCTGCCAAGCACCAATACTTCAGCACTGGGTACCGTTTTCCTTCATTTGGCTGCTGCTCTCAGTATAAATTACACTTCCTTTGTGCATAATATTTTCAAAACTGTTACACTACTGCAAAAATTATATAAACATAAGAAATATCAAATACACTCATCTCAAGATTGCCTTTCACTCTTTATGAAGACCAGACTTGATAAATTAGCAATTCCAAATATTGTTCTTCTCCAAAGTCAAATCTCTTGTTGAATAGTTTCAGAGGCTCAAACCATCCAATAAGGTAATGAGATTTTTAACATTCTTCCTTCATCAGAAGAAAAAAAACTGTTAAACTTCAAATTAACATAAGGGGATTCTGCAATGTAAGAGTAATTTGATAATGCAAGCCTGACTATAACAAATTATTCTGCTAATTTTTCTAAGTGTGTAAAACATGCTTAAAACAGCCCAAATATTGGTAAATCCAGATTTCTGAGAGTTTTTGATTTTCTTTGCATTGCAGAAGAAAAATAGAGTATTTCTTTTTTAATGAAAAATTATTGACACTTTAGTTCTTCCCAATTAAAGTTAATGGAAGGTTTGTCATCATCTTAAATGAAGTCAGAATCACACCATTGTGGTTCTGTTTAGTGTCATAAAATTGTCAAGCTGCCAGTTCCTGTTGGCTTGTTAATGGCTTTTTTTATGATATTTAAAGCATATAAATTATTTGTGTAGTGATTTATTTTACTTTTCAATTAATTGCAGTCATTGTAATATATTTTATCTTACACTGAGGTTTTTATTTACATGCTGCGGCCATTATATATTCATTTTTTATGGTACTTGAAAGCTTTGCATTTGTCCAAAAGATATAAGTATGCCAACAAATGATTGGATGCAAATTCAGTATTCTGCTTTCAGACAGTTTTTGACATTATGTCAGTGTCTTTGATGAGTATAGGTTTACATTTTAAGGCTGTTTTGTTTTGTTTTGATTTTTGGTAAAACTTCTGACACATTATTACTAGGATTTCAGAGAAATCCAGTATTAGAGCACTCCACGTTTTTTTTAATATATTCATTGTGTTGGAGTTTTATTTTCAAGGAATAACAAGAATGAAATGTGTATATAAAACCATGGAACATCACAAAATATATTTACTCAAAGATACTGCTGGCATGAAAAAATTATTAGTTATAAATCCATCTCCAGGAAAAATGGCTCTATTTCTCTGCATTCAACCGGCTGTTTATTAAATGGAAAAATACTTTCCCTAAATTATTTAAGTTTAATGTCATGTATCTCCTTTTAATGACTCAGTCCTTGAAGGAGCATTCTTCCTGTTGTTAAACTAGCTCTCCAAATCTTTTCTACTGTTTGTGTGTATGAGGATGAAAACTGTATTCACAGAAAGAGCTGAAACAAGAGTTATATCCTTTTTCCCCAGAAGTTGTATTCCCTCACCTTTAAGATATTCATGCTCTCAAGGTGTGTAATTCTGCATGAGCCACAGAAATAACTAAAGCGGCAAAAATTGCGGATTTTTTTTGTATCCCTCTATCCTTTGTATTTTACAGTCTTCATTGTGCTCCTAACCTTGACAGAAACTTGGCCATATTGATTGTGAATACCTGAAACTAGGAAAGCTAGAAAACATGGTAAATAATATGTGCTATTCCCTGAGTAACTGTTTTTAATGTATGGATGGAAATAGAGCAACACAAGGAAGGTCAGTGTTGGGGAACTCTACTGGAAGTCCCATGGGATGAGGTGACAGACCTAAGTATTATGCCAGTACCAATGGCATTGCACTCCAAAAGCTCCACTGTGCAAAGTGCTGTACTACCAACTAATCAAAGACATCTCAACTAGTAGGACTGAAAGTTAAAACTGTACACTCTTAAGCTTTCATCATTAGTCTCCCTTTTAAAATATCCTTACCTTCATTAATAGCAGCTTGCCAAGAGCAAGCTTGTTTTCTTTCAGCCATCATTTGCTGTCCCTTAACAAGTAGCCACCTGTGGATGTCCATGAGTCTGCAAAACATGGTCTGAAAACCCAAGCCAAAACCAAAGCAAAGAGAGTGCAAGACAGCAAAGTGTAGACACACAATCTGCTTTGATAAAGCCTCCAGAGTCTAGAAGACAGCTCAGGGCTGAAGCCAGACTTTTCAAGTCTCAGCCTATACTTTCATCTTAAAAATCAAATTTGCCTCTCAGTTTTGAAGAAATGTATATTGAGGTAGCAACATTTGCATACTTTGTACAGGATCAGACGAAGGATTTAGTCAACAGTAGTCAGCTGGAAAAGAAACCCTCCACCAAAACAAAGTTGGTCAATGTGACTCAAAATTGACGTACAACTGGTCTTGCTGAATTCTGTTAATCTGAGAGCAATTAATATGATCATGAATAGATATTGTTAGTGTCTAATAATTTATACAGATGCAGGGGACACACATGAGAAAATGGTCCTAGTTCTGGCTGTCAATGCCCTAGTTATAACCAGTCTAGTGTCTGGATTTAAATTCCATAAACAACATGGGAATTTCCATGGTATTTTTAAAATAAATATAATTGACTATGATATGCCTTCAAAAGTGAGATTAGTATTTATTCAAGAACACATTTTTATTTAGTAGTTTTAAAATTAACACATAAATTAATAGATAAGCTTGTTAACAACTCTGAAATATAATTAGCTGATATAAAATGTTACTGAGCAGGAAATGCAGGTCTGCAAAATAGCTGCACAATTTTATTAGCTAACAGTCACAGTGCCTTAACTAAGTTATTTCCACAAGTTCCATGAAGCAGCTTATAGATGCTTTTATTTAATTACATTATTTTATATTACTCTGAAGGTAACATTTGTTCTTTCATAAAACATATTCTCTTAGACACCAGGCATTTGGGAAAGCCTGAAAACAGAAATTCCTCAAATGCACCCACTCATCAGCACTGTGTCATGGAGTTAAAATTCAGAGAGGATGCTAATAAACTTTGTTGAAAAATTCTTAACTCCAGGCTTTGGCAGGCAGAAAGAGGGATTTCTATGCAACAAAGCAAGTTTAGCCATGTGACAGCAACTAATGTCTGAATGCTGTAGCAAATGGACACTCTACGAATTATAGAAATTAAAGGTCAGCCATTCAAACTCAAGTTATTTTATTTGATTTATGTAATTAGTGGCCATTACCACCCATTTCAGCTGACTAGTAAATGTTTATTTACTTTATGGCCCTAGAGCAGCACAAAACAGTCTCAACACACTGATGTGTCTAGCAGCAAAAAAACACCCTGCTCTGTAATCAGGGGTGTAATTGCAGCAAGGGTAGAGACACCTCTGGTGCAATTAGCCTAGGTATCACTAGAAGGATGCTCTGCAGCATGGTCCTTAGTGCATAACAGCTGACTCAGCATGTATGAATCATTTCTTGGCAGATCTGTCCAATTCACCCTGAGTTCCTAGTGGCACAGCCTGCTATTGTTGCTGCCCAAGCTGGTTGGCTCAGTACTAGTGCGAGTATGTCTGTTCCTGCTGAAATCATGACTCTTGTTTTTGTGAACATGCCCATGGAAGATTTTCACCAACCCTCCCTTTTTAATATGCTCATGGAAGATTTGCAAAGTTTGTGTGGTGGAGATTGCTGACAAAGGAAATTCTCTGTCAACAGTGTCAACAGACAGAGTGAAAAATAGAGGCAGAAGCTCAAGTGAAGGAACTGCAGTATCACCTAGGCTCTGGGGTGCACAGCAAATTCCTGGAATACCCATGTTTGCTAGCTCTGTTACTTACCCACTGTGACAGCATGGCTGTGCAGATCCTTGTTCATGAAGACAGTTCAATTGCCTTAAATGGAACTGCTTGCACACAGGGTGAGTTTTTCTTTATACAGACAGCTAAACTTCAGGAATTGAATGGGATCTAAAGTCACATGAAACAGATGAAGTCAAATGTCCAGTGGATGAAACAGTGCAAACTCAAATGCTACACTTGGCTGGTAAGAACTTTCTATGAGAATGTAAAGGCAAGATGTACAAATAGGTCGTTCATTATAAAAACTATTTATTTATTAATCACTCCTTTTAGTTTATTACCTGTAGAAAATAAGGTGAAACAAATTATTCAACTCCTCTTCCCTTATTACAATCCTTTCTTGGGCTCACTAGTGATATAATTATTTTTTCCTCCATTTACTACAAGTGCCCAGTATCAGAATTTAGGTTATACATTTCTGAGTGATTCTGATAGCTGGAAATAGTACAAGAGGGATGATTATAAAATAAATTGTTACAGGGAAAAGAAAGAATTTCTATCACCATGATGATGTTTGCAAAAGGGTTCTAAATTTTCTTTCAAACAATACTCAACTGCATAAAAACTCTCACCTCTCTGAAATTCATGAATATAAGAATCAGGGTTACTTTTCCTATCACCCTGAAAGATAAATATATTGATAAGACAATATGGAATAGAAAATCAGTTCTGACTTGAGAATTTCTCCTCTTTGCCAAACACATGCAGAGAAACAGCTGTGAAAGTAACTTAAACATTAAGCTTAATAAGCCTAACTTAATAAGCTTTAACACCAGGGTCATATTTGTGCCTGGTGCTAGAGGGATGGTGTTTGAGGGCAGCAGATGAACATGTTGGTCTCTTCTGGCTTTAAAAATCTATGAAATCAGGTCTGTGAGCTCTGGAAACGCGCAGCCATCTGAGGCAATCAGAGCTACGGAAAATCATGTCAGACTAAATCCTTTCAGGCCACCTTGAAAGGCCTGCAGGGAACTGCTGTAACACCGCAGTAGTCAGTGGGAGTATTGCTAACATGACACTTGCGCAGTTCAATGTGGCCTGTGAAGGCAACAAAAGGAGAAGCAGTTCTGTGTATTTCATAAAAATTTCCTTCCATAGCTGCGATTGGCAAGAGTCAGATGGACTGGGTAACTGGTCTGACTGTTAAGCTTCAAGGTGAACAGCTGCCCATGGGCACATTTGTCTTTACTCTTATTTACATCTGAATTTCTTGCACTGAAAAATCTGGAGATGCGTGAAAAGCTCAGCCTCCTATCCCAGACCTGACACCAAGGACACTACAAGGAGGGAGCAGTCAGCACAGCCAGCCACATGGTGGGAGAAGAGAGGCTGCATGGCTTCTGTTCCAGGCTCCGCACTGACATCGAGGACTTCCTAACAGAAGCAGTGACTGGCCACCTCCTTCCTTCTGGCAGGCCACAGAGTTGAAAACATTATGCCCAAGGCACAGGAGATGGTCTGGGTCAGATGAATTTTGCCCAGTTTAAGTGATATGCCACTTTGCTGCTGCAGAGCTGATTCTGAACCTTATAGCCCTTTTTGAACCTAGGAGATAAACAAGGCAATCCATTAAATGTGTTGACTCATTAAGGATGACTTACCTCACTTCAAGATTTAGTGTACTAAATCCCCCAAGGAGGAAAAAAAATTCTCTGAAGCAGTCCATGAATGCTGGGTTAAACTGTAAATACTTACATCTTTTGAGTAGGACAGAGAATGTGAAAAAATTGATGATCATATTTAAGTTATAAAAATGGGAAACCCCATGAAAGTGAAGAGAAACAGTTAAAAGGACTGGGCAAAAGAACTAAATTCTTTGGAGGAGTATGCTTGATTAGAACCTGAGAATCAGTACATGACACGTTTTTTTCAAAAAAAATATCCCCCAGAAGATTCTGAGATAAGAGAGCAAGTTTAAACAACAAAATAGAGAAGGCTATTAAAAGTAAAATACTCATCTATTTGAATGTGGAAATCCTGTCCAAGTAAGGAGAAAAAGAGACAAGTTAAACTCATCCTGTTGAACATAGAACTCTAATGAGGCAAGCCAAAATAAGATTTTGAAAAGCAACTTCCTCTTTAAGCAGGCATAAAAGTGACTAATAAGAACTTTCTCAGAAACAGGAAGCCTGTTGGAAAGTCAATGGGCTGAGAGATGATTAAGGTGCAAATAGGATACTCCAGGAAGCTGGGGCCATGGCGAGAAAGCTAAACGAATGATTTGCATCATTGACCTTCAGAAGAGGTCACGGAGGTTTCCACACCTGAACTGTTCTTTACAGGGACAAGCCTGAGGAGCGGTCTGAAATCGACCTGTCAACAGAAGAGATTTTGCAGAGCAATTCAATAAAGTGAACAGTAACAAATCTCAAGGACCAGGTAGCATTCAACCAAGCATTTTAAAGAAACTAAAAAATGAGACTACTAAATATTAATTTCTAAAATCACTCTTGAAAGCAGAGAAATAGAAAGTGGTAAATGTGATGCTATTAAAAAAAAAAAAAGTTTAAAAAGCAGAGCTGAAAAACTACTGGCCAGTAAAATTGATTTCTGTACCAGACAAATTGACACAGATCATAGAAAATAGAATTGGTAAACACATTATTTTGTAGAGAGGCAACACACCGCACAAATCCATTAGCATCCTTTGAAGGAGTTAATGAGAATCAGGCTAAGGACATGCTACTTGATATATAGTGGACTTTGGTTTTCAAAAAGCTACTCACATCACCAAAGAGTCTTAAAGGAATTGAACAGTCATGGGATAAAAGAGAAGTCCCTTCACATGGTTTAATAGGTGGCGAGGAGAAAAGAAACAAGGATTAGGGATAAACTGCTATCCATATACAGTGGAGGAGTGGGGACCATTTGAATCCCACATGGCCCCTGCTGGGACCCATGCTGTTCTGAATTAGACTTGATACAGAAATGGGGATGGAGCAAGGCTATGCTCCAATTCCATAGCTTTCAACTATTTTCTTTGATCAGGAAAACAATTTAATTTGAGTAGAGATTGAGAAGCTTGGGGCATAGTTCTTTATGACCAGGAGATCATTGTCAGAGTTGTGTTGCTGAGGTACTGTGGGTTGGCAAACAAGCTTGTAAAGAAAAGAAGTAACACTTTCTTTCTTAGGTTAGAAACTGCAATAATGACAGGCATCAGGGAATATGCTGCATATGTCTCAGACTTGACAGAGCTGGCCAATACTCCATGTGTGTTTGTCAAGCAAATTAAATGCTAATATTGACCCACTGCCAGGAAAGACATTTGTTACCTGAGGATGAGAGAAAAGAAACAATCTTCCAATCTGTAGGCCAAGAGGTTTGAATTATCGCAATACGACAAGGAGCAACATGAGATTATCCGAAATTGTCACACTTAAGCAGTTTTATTATCCTCTTGTTATCTTTGTTAGATTTAGCAATCCAAGAAATCTAGGTAACTCTTTTATTGTAGTTATATGGAGATAACTGAGTGTCAAAAGCTAATCATACCTGGTCACAAGTAGAAATGGTTTTCTCTGCTTTAATTAAAGAGTGAGGCTTTTCAGACTCTTCCAAAACTCAGACCATGAGAGCCTTAGGGCAAAGACAACCTTTGTGTTGGTGGGTCTGCATCTATGTTCTTTCTTTGTTATTAAATAACTGTAACATTTCTGCTTTAGAGATGTTATGATCCCATTAAATGAGATGTTTCAAAACATATCTTTCAAATAAACAGCGCTATAACTGCTGCATACAATGATCGTAACTCTGCACTAAGAATCTGTTCACAAAGTATACTGAAGATACTTAGGGTTGTGTTTCTAAGCCTTTTGCTTGCATAACAGCTGTTTTGGGGCATGAGAGTTAGCATGATTATGTAATATTTACTTCCAAGTGGATACACAACAGCCTAACAGCAAGTCTTTGTGTAAGAAATGCCTCTGTCTCACTTTCAGTGGAACTGTGAGTAAAGAACAGGTAAATAAAGCTTTGTATTGTTTGGTAAAGGTTGTTTACACATACACTCTCATGCCCTCATACACACTGTGCACCTTAGGGGTGGCAAGATGTAGAGTATATATGAGTTTCTGCACACCTACATTGGGTATTCTGCCTGGAAAACTCCTGTATGGGGAGATTATCATTTACAGAAGTGAAATTAGTGAAACTCTGAAGATACTACAGCACAGAAGTATCATAAGAGCTACAAAAATCTACTTTTTCACACTTCTCACGATGGTGAAGTTAATGAAATTGATGAAATTAATATTTGTCCAACTGTGCTGTTCAGCACTGCCTCATGCTTCGTGTAGTAACAGTAACTGGCATCAAGTTGCTCCAAGCTCTGTTTAGAGCAAATCAGTTCACTTCAATTGACATGAACAGTGCTATGACAGGTTACACCATCTGAAATGTGGAGCTAATGTGCAAGCCAATGCCAATCTGTTCTGACAGTGGCTATTAATGATGGTGAGCAGCTGTCAGCAAGGACACAAGTGCATGGAGACAGAAAGCCTGGAACATCCACCCGGATTCTTCTTTTACTTATCCTCATTTTACAGAGATTCAGTGCAACTGCTTGCATTTGCAAGGATACCAGGAGAGAATTAGGTTGAGCAGCACGGTTTTGTCCCTGAAGTACTTCCATTGAAAGGAATAGAATGGTATCCACTTCTTTCAGGGCTAAAAGAAAACCCAATTTTTGTTTCTGATGCATTTTGCATAAAAAGAATTAATCAGTTGATGAGTTCAGAATAGGAAGAGAAAAAAACCCAAACATCTATTTCATGGTAGTCCAGAGCCATAGGTTGATTGAGGGCGAAAGAAACTTCTGGGAAGTCTCTCTGTATCTTTGTTCCTAGTCTTCTCAAGGCAGCTGTTGTCAGTCACCATTGATAGCATGATGCTGCAGGAGCTGAACTTTGAGTTGAGTTGTTAAAGGTCATTCCTATATGTTTGATGAAAAGACAAAACTCCCACATTTCTGTATCAAAACTATCATACAAAACCTTTGCAATGTCATCTAGTTTTGCTTATATATCTGAGAGCTTAGGGAACTACTAAAATGACAAAAGCAGACAGCTGACTGAACTGACATTGCATCACTGAATTTTTCACTAGTCTTCTTCTCTTAATGTATTTGTTAATTCTTGTCCCAGCAACACTACAAATGAAGCTAAGCCCAACAGTGGAAAATGAGACTTGGTAGAAGATAGACTGTATCTAGGGAACAGAAAGTTCTTTCTGCTTGGGCAATGCCCTTACCATCTGCGGGATGAGGTGAACACATAAGTACAAATCTTCATTAAGGTAACCATAAAGTTTTGCAGTTAAAATTGAAAAATTCAAACAGCACAAAAATAGAGGTTTCTCTAGCAATCTTTAACTTGGCTACATTCCACATCTGCAGTATTTTCTTTTCTTTTTTCATTGTTAAATATGTCATGTAATATATTCCAGTTTGACTCTAAGTGTTTGTGATAACTATACAGGGTATGAATTGTGGTAGAGATAACTGTTGCCATGGGGACTTTAACTTTTGCATTTGCCAAGTTTGAATATGTAATAGTGCAATGTGGGAGGGGAGATATCACATCCCTCTGACCCATCGCTTTGGAAGAATCACTTCCTACATACCTCCCTACCAGCTCCATACTCTCACACGTGTGACCACCAGAAAGTCCCTACACCAGTGTGGGGAAACACTGGACTGTTCTTCTGCCAGGGTGATTTTTCAGAGAGGCCACTGAGGTCTCTCCTAATCCTGCACCCTTTCAGGTGAGCTTGTAGGGGCTTGCAGGCAGGGTCAGATATATCTTGTGTTGTCTTGTTCAACAAGTTCATATACACAAGTCCTTAGCAACACTTACCTGTTCTTTGGCAATTCCAGAGGCATTTTCAAAGAATTACAGAATGCTAGAGCTTGGAAGGTACCTCTGGAGATCATCTAGTCCAACAACCATGCCAAAGCAGGCTCACCTAGAGCAGATTGTACAGGATGGCATCCAGGCAGATTTTGAATATCTCCAGAGAAGGAGACTCCACCACCTATCTGGGCAACATATTCTAGTGCTCTAACACCCTCAAACCAAAGAAGTTCTTCCTTATGTTTAGACAAAATTTCCTATGTTCTAGTTTGTGTCTGTTACCTCTTGTCTTATCACTGGGTACCACTAAAAAAAGACCAGTCCAGTCCTCCTGATACAATCCATTAAATATTTATAAGTATTGACAAGATCCTCCCTCAGTCTTCTCAAGGCTAAACATACCCAGCTCTCTCACGCTTTCCCTATAAGAAAGATGTCCAAGTCCCCTAATCATTTTTATAGACCT
Organism: Bucco capensis; assembly: GCA_013396975.1. Classification (NCBI taxonomy): domain Eukaryota; kingdom Metazoa; phylum Chordata; class Aves; order Piciformes; family Bucconidae; genus Bucco; species Bucco capensis. The sequence continues at coordinate 284,051 of VWZO01002993.1, read as the reverse complement.
TTTCTATACTCTCTCCTGAAGTTCCTTGTCCTTCTGGAACAGAGGAGATCAGAACTGGACACAGTACTCCAGATGTGACCTCACTAGGGCTGAGCAGGGGAGGAGAATAAACTGCCTCGACCTGCTGGCCACACTCTTCTTGACACACCCAAGAATGTCATTAGCCTTCTTAGCCACAAGGGCACATTGCTGGCTAATGGTCATCCTGCTGTCCACCAGGACACCTAGCTCTTTTTCCACAGAGCAGCTTTCCAGAAGATCAGTCCCTAACCTGTACTGGTGCGCAGGGTTATTCCTCCCCAGGCGCATTACCCTACACTGGGCCTTGTTGAATTTCATAAGGTTTTTTTTCTGCCCAACTCTCCAGCCTGTCCAGGTCATGCTGAATGGAAGCACAGCCTCCTGGTCAATCACTCTCCTAGTTTTGTGTCATCAGCAAACTTGCTGAGGGTACACTCTATTCCTTCATCCAAGTCATTGATGAATATACTGAACAAGACTGCACCTGGTACTGACCCCTGGGGAACACCACTCCTTACATACCTCCAACTGGACTCTGCATTGTTAATTACAACCCTCGGAGCTCAGCCCTATGAGCCAGTTTTCAATCCACCCCATTGCCTATCTGCCTATCTATCTAATCTATACTTCGTAAGCTTGCCTACGAAGATGCTACTGGAGACAGTGTCAAAAGCCTTGCTGAAGTCAAGGTAGACAGTGTTGACTGTCCTCCCCTCATCTACCCACCCAGTTACACCATTGTGTAAGGTTATCAGGCAGGTCAGACATGACTTTCTCTTGGAGAATCCATGTTAACTACTTCTGATAAACCTCTTTTCCACCACATACTTTGAGATGATGCCCAGAACAACCTGTTCAATCATCTTTCCAGGGATGGAGGTGAGGCTGACTGGCCTGTACTAGAAAGAAAGAAGAAAGGTGCAAAAGAAAGAAAGGTGCAAAAAAAAGAAAGGAAGGAAGGAAGGAAAGAAAGAAAGAAAGGAAGGAAGGAAGGGAGGCTGAAAGAAAGAAAAGAAGGAAGAAAGAAAGAAAGAAAGGTAGCTGCTAAAGCAGCAACCTTGTGTGCCATTACTTGATGAACAAAGTGTTTATTCTTTCTCTTTTTAGGATGATCACCCATGCCAAATATTCTGGCATGGTCCTGAGCCTGCTGTACAAATGATATTCACTTACTAACAGGAAGATTTATCTCTGGATAATGCTCTAAGTTATACTGCTGGGGTTTGAAGGGCATGAGAAATTTCAGTGCTGGAAATCACATAAAAGGCCACCGCCTTTCTCTGTGGGCAAGCAGAGGCTCTGCATTCTCTCCATGTAGGCTTGTCTTTGTCTTTAGTCCAGAGATTGTCTTAGATCCAAATCAACTAAACAAAAGCTGATTATCTCACCTTTAGATAGAGGGATTATGGCAGAGAAGTTGAAGCTGGGTAACTGATCTCCCACTTGAACAGCTGAGGAGTGTAACCCTTCAGATGAAACAAATTTGAAGTAAGAAAGGGAAAAAAATTGTCAAGCTGAAGATTAATGTAGAGCCATAGCTCCAAACATCAAGGCTGGCATTTGATTCATCATTCATAGTTATTTGTATCTATATAAAAAGGGAGCACAAATAAATAGCAATTTTAATTTCCTCTGCAGCAGCAAACTACCTTTTCCTCTAAAAAGGTTCACCATAAGGAAAACTTTCTTGGGAAATATTAAAATGGAAAAAAAAATACCAATATCAATACTGACATCTCTCTCTTTTCCCACAGCCCTACAATAAATTTATTGGTTTTCTGTTAGTGACAAATTTTTCCTCCTACTTGTGGTAGATACCTTGGAACTAAATGGGTTACAATTTAATTTCTGTAAATATTGTTTCTAGAACAACTCTTTCGTAGGAATGAGTTTTTCCAAATTAGTACATAAAAATGCTCAGTAGAATTCAGATGTTACATACTTACAAAGGTAATTTTAAACAACCCTTTTATTTTCCGAGTCCTTCTTTGCTTATTCCAGTTCCCCTGGCACAGGCTAAATTACCTTGCAAAATATATTTCATCTTCACTGGTAAAACACAAGGCAAGAGCACTGATGGCAGCCTGGGCTTGCTGAAGGAGATTTGGTGGCTTCTGGAACTCCCTAAAGCACAGGCACATGTAACCTTTCCCACTGGCTGGCCATATTCTTTCCACAGCCTCTTCTGGGGAAGTGTACGAGCTATCTCAGCACACCATGCTTGTGAATGACATTCCTGTGCTGGTACAATCTTCCTTAACTTTTATGTTGCATTGAGCTAGCAGAGAGCTGGAGGATAGTCTTTGTTCTTAAGAGTAGATTAACACTGAAATCAGTTTCCTGGCATGACCACACTAGCACTGACTCTGAAATGTATATACTGGTAAAGTTTCTAAAGATCAAGAGTCCTGGCAGTAAGAGAAACCAGATACTACTGGAAATTTTTTTTATATATCTATCTAACCCATAGTATTTACTGCTTACAAATGTAACTGATGATGACAACATTTTCACTAAAACAACACATGTGGAAATGGGCCTGATTCAGCTTTAAGCTGGTGTAATTTCAAGGAGGTAATCCTGATTTATACTCAGGTAACTGAAAGGAAAATCAGATCCATTATATCCATAAGAGTACTCATATTATAAAAGGACTAGAGTTTTAAACTGTCATTTTAGCCGAGACAGATAGATTTTCTTGTCACCCATCCTCACAGCTCATGACAGCTCAGAGCTCTTGTAGATGGATTTTGAGCTGGAGGAGGATAGGAACAAACTATGAAAACACCACAGAGTGTCTTTTTGGCATTTCATTTTTTTTCTTCTGGCTTTCTTTATATCAACATAATTTAGATAAGAAACAGCAGTGCACAGTATGTGTCCCATTTTGATGTCATGCAGGCTAAAGAAAAAGTGGAAGATACAGCTTAGTTCAAGTGCCAGACATGCATCAGCAAGATTAATTTACAGCAAAGTCAGAAGTCTGAGTAGGTTTGAATTCTGCTCCTCCTCAGTACTAGGGAAAAAAAACAAACCACTATGAAAATTGATGTGACATAGTGCAGAGGTGAAAGAAGAAATGAGTTTCATTTTACTTTAAGGATAGCATCAGAGTCTAGTATTAAGCCAAGCTGGTACGAACGCCTAACACTGGTTGGTATTAGAAGAGAAAGATATTTATTTTCCTAAGTCAGACCAAATTCTTCTATTCTTTAATTGCTCTGGGGAAATAGACATTTACACCTGAACCGATAAAAGTAGGATTACTTACTTTTCAGCATGCAAGAAGAGAAGAAACACAGATCACTCAGCAAAGCACAGGGGAAGATTGCAAAGTAATTTTTACCACCAAAACACATTTTTCCCGCCAGTATGAAGCAGTGGGGAACAGCAATCAAAATTGATTGTTCCAGTTAAATTTCTTTTCACGAAGTTACTGAAAAAGTAGCATGATGAGCTCAGCTTTTCTGACAATGTGTCAGTAAATATAGACAGGGGCCTGTTAAGATTGAAGAGTTCTTTGGCATTGTATATTCTCTTGATTCACTGTGCATCATTAAACGCTCTTTTTTAAATGATGCTTTGTTTATTTCATGGGCAAGCCATTAAATTCAAATTATATCTTAAGGAAAATTTACTTCATTTGGGTTTTACTGTGGAAAACTCTGGTTATCTGTATTTGTATTTCTAATATGGATGATTAGGTCAGATCTTAATAGCACGTCAAACTGGTGAGATAGTCATTCACATATCAATAGCACTGCACTTCAGCAGTTCTACGTCTACATTTTCTGTGCAGAATCTCCAAATATTTATGTAGCTATGTAAATCAGGGTGATAAAAATGATAGAAAACCATTTTTTCCCCCTCCAGCTCCTGAGCCATAATTTTAATGTTTTATTGCTGATTATGGTGACATTAAATAGTCAGTAAAACAAGTATATCTGCATCACACAGTGCATAAACAGCATTTCAGACGACTGTCTAAGAAGTTTAAAATTTGCAGTGGCATAATATTTAAAATTGTAGCCATCTTTAAAAATCCCTTTCCTTTTTGGCTGCACAATGGTAATGAATTTCATGAGTAAAGGTCTAGTGCTGTGCAATCAAATTCATTACACTGAAGTAGAAAGGCTTTATTTGCAATTAATTTGGAAAGAAATTGTGTTGCTAACTCTCTCTCTTCTTTTATTGAAAGATAAGCATTTTGCAACATTTAATAGAGTACAAAGGTGAGTGATCAGTTGCAGGTCTTGTGCGATTCTTCTAAATATGAACACAGTTTCTCTCATCATTTTCTGACTTGTGGCCCCTGAGAATCCTCCTTCTCCCCTTTCTGCTCTTAGTTAGGATTTGAAAATAGCACACAGTCAATATGCCTAACTCAAAAACTGAAAGCAGTTTTTATACTTCTTTGACAATAGCATTTCCAGATGGAGTTGATTCAAATCCTTACTAGGTTTTGAGAAACCAGGGACAAAATGTTATCTGATTCATGGCCACTCTTTGTTACCTTTCAAAATGTTTGCGCTTATGAACTCTACTGTTGCTGCTACATTATTGTTTACTACACGCGGATGCCATTATGTAAGGTACTGAAGTTCTTCAACATGGACAGAAGGAGTCTAGCATCTTTGAAGATGTGCACAGCACCTTGCAGGATCATGTGCAAGCCCTAGAAATAGTCTTACTTTTGCTTACACGCAGACCATTGATGCTGAGTGAGTTCTATGATAATGCTAGATTTTCATTATAACTTGTCCATCATTTTATTTTTTTTAATGTTTTGTTGTTTGCTGAAAGCCCAATACAAATCTGCATTATAAAGATAAACCTTCCTGTACCACTATACTGCATTACTGTGTCAGAAAACAGCATTCCAAGGTTGCCTTCAAAATATATCAAACTGTTGAAGAGGGCTGTAGGTGGACTAATTATTGTATTTGGTGCATACTCAGGATGTCTACTCAGCCTTGGCAAGTCATAGCCTCTGGAAAAGGCCCAGAGTTATCTGTATTTCCCATGCAAAGACATTTCGGAGATTACCTGCAGAAGACCTGATAGTCATTCAGGAAGAAGAAATAAAAAGAATTTGCTACCTTAACTAGTAGATTTCTCTAGGTATATTATGGAAATACAAGAGTAACTGTCAGCCCAGAGGGTTGATAAATTTAGCAGTTATTGAATGCATTCCAATAAAGAAAGTCATGCATATAGTATTTTAATCATCTTAAAACAATATCCACATTGTAGTCACCAGTGCCAGTTCCCCCTTACCCATGCCTCTCCTTCGAATCAGTCTAGCATATCCCAAGCAGTATATTAGCACCAGGAGTATAATCATTGTCCTTGGCTTTAACCAATATAGAAAGAGGATTCGCTACTGATTTTCAATACTTTCCCTCACATTCCTTTTATACGAGATGCATTTCAACCTAAGAGTTGATAGTAAGCCTGTCTTTCACAATACAGAAGATCAAGAGCATATAGTCTGTGGAGCATGTCTCATACTGCACACAGGCCAGGATGACACTGCAGAAGGGACATCTTTGAGGTGCTGGTTGAGATAGATCTGTCTAAGGAAGAGATGGATGATGAACAGCCTATAACAGAGAAACATACACATTCAACAAAGCTCACTCCTCCTATCACAACATCAGCCACAAAGAAAATAAGAAAAGTTATGGTCATAGGTGACTCCCTTCTGA
>VWZO01002993.1:261841-271940 GCA_013396975.1 Bucco capensis | reverse complement strand
GATGACAAGGGAGTTTTCCCCTGAAAAGGATAGACTAGTAACATCATGGACTGGGCTGGGGTCCCACTCCACCCATTTCTTTGTCTCGTTGAATTGCAGGAGAGGGGTTCCTAGGATTCTTGGGGTTCTACCTCAGAACTGAGGCTAGTGAGAGAGGGGAGGGGTTAAATGTAAGAGTTGCATGTGGGTTTTGTTTAGTGTGTATGTGCTCTCACCCTACCTGGATTTGATTGTTGTTTGGTTATATTATGATTTTGGTTAAATTAAATTTTGTTTTTTCCTCCATGCTTGATGTGTCTTTTCCTGTGACCATAAGTGGTGAATGAGACCCCCTGTCTTTAGCTTGGACCCTTGAGCCCTTGTTGTATATCCTCCTTCCCATCTCACCAAGAGGGGGAGAAATGAACAAGCAGCTGTGTGTTTTGGTCAGCTGGGGAGGTTAAACAACAACAATCACTCATCTCAAAAATAATTCAGTTGGTTTGTTCATAAATACTGGCATGTGACTGTATCAAGACAAGAGTAAGCAGTATTACCTAGAAGGGTCAGTCTGAAGGTAGTTGACTAGAGATCAACAGCAGGAATATTTTAGGACCAATCTTGTACCCTAATCCTCTAAAGTGTTTGCATCTAATTTATTACCCTCTTTATATGACAGTACAGAGTGTAAATGAAATGCATTAACAAAATTTGCAGATGATAATAAATTGGGATGCACCAGAGAGAAGAGATAAATACTACAAAAAGGCCTAGAGATTAGAAACATGATCAGGAGAAAAAAATGATATTCATTTTAGGAAATCATACACTAGTAGGTAGGAGTAAAGCCAACCAATGCACAGATATCATTGTAGTGGTTTAGACCCAGCTGTCAGCTGAGCCTCATACACTCACACACTGCCCCCTCACCTCTCCCCTAGCAGGATGGGAAGGAGAATTGGAAGTGAAATGCCAAGCCCCTTGGGTTGAGAAAAGGAAAGTTTAATAGAAAAATATAAAGAATGAAGAAACAACAGGAGTTATATTTCAAAAGTCATGGCAGTCCAGTGAAGTCCCCACTGACTGGAAAAGGGGAAACATAACCCCCATTTTCATTAAAGAAAAGAAGGAAGATCCAGGGAACTGTAGGCCAGTCAGTCTCACTTCTGTGTCTGGAAAGATCATTGAGCAGATGTTCCTGGAGACACTAACAAGGCAGAAGAATGATGAAGACATGATTGGATACAATCAACACAGCTTCACCAAGGGCAAATCATGCCTGACTAACCTGGTGGCCTTCTATGAAAAGGTTACAACATCAGTGGATAAGGGAGAAGCAACTGACATAATTTACCTGGACCTGAGCAAAGCCTTTGACACTGTCCCACATGACATCCTGGTCTCCAAGCTGGTGAGATATGGGTTCGAAGGATGGACCACTTGGTGGATAAAGAACTGGCTTGAAGGCTGCACCCAAAGAGTGGCTTTCAGTGGGTCCATGCCCAAGTGGAGGCCAGTGACAAGTGGAGTCCCTCAAGGATCAGTTGTGGGACCAGTCTTTTTTAACATCTTTGTCAGCGACATGGGCAGTGGCATTGAGTGCACACTCAGCAAGTTTGCTGTGTTGCTTTAAGGAGAGATGAGGAAAAACTCCAGGTGAATTTAGTAGAGATGAAATAAGAAAAAGCTGCTTTAATGAGCCTTTAGCCCCTGGAATATAAAAATGTATGTGCCCTCTGCCCCTGGGTCCATTATTTTTAAAATAATGTCCATCCAGTCCCATTTTGCCACTTGTCTCAGTCCTGCCCCGATCCACCTTCCGACACACCCCTTTCGGCACTGAGTCTCAGGTCTGAAGACCCTCTTTACTTCATCCTCTTCTGCCTCACAACACATACTGTCCCTTGGAGGCCTTCCAAAGTTCTTTACGTGAAGGTCCTTCTGCAGTGTTTACNGATCCAGGGAACTGTAGGCCAGTCAGTCTCACTTCTGTGTCTGGAAAGATCATTGAGCAGATGTTCCTGGAGACACTAACAAGGCAGAAGAATGATGAAGACATGATTGGATACAATCAACACAGCTTCACCAAGGGCAAATCATGCCTGACTAACCTGGTGGGCTTCTATGAAAAGGTTACAACATCAGTGGATAAGGGAGAAGCAACTGACATAATTTACCTGGACCTGAGCAAAGCCTTTGACACTGTCCCACATGACATCCTGGTCTCCAAGCTGGTGAGATATGGGTTCGATGGATGGACCACTTGGTGGATAAAGAACTGGCTTTGAAGGCTGCACCCAAAGAGTGGCTTTCAGTGGGTCCATGCCGAAGTGGAGGCCAGTGACAAGTGGAGTCCCTCAAGGATCAGTTGTGGGACCAGTCTTTTTTAACATCTTTGTCAGCGACATGGGCAGTGGCATTGAGTGCACACTCAGCAAGTTTGCTGTGTTGCTTTAAGGAGAGATGAGGAAAAACTCCAGGTGAATTTAGTAGAGATGAAATAAGAAAAAGCTGCTTTAATGAGCCTTTAGCCCCTGGAATATAAAAATGTATGTGCCCTCTGCCCCTGGGTCCATTATTTTTAAAATAATGTCCATCCAGTCCCATTTTGCCACTTGTCTCAGTCCTGCCCCGATCCACCTTCCGACACACCCCTTTCGGCACTGAGTCTCAGGTCTGAAGACCCTCTTTACTTCATCCTCTTCTGCCTCACAACACATACTGTCCCTTGGAGGCCTTCCAAAGTTCTTTACGTGAAGGTCCTTCTGCAGTGTTTACGTCTCCTGGTGCCAGGCCATGGGTGTCTTCCTACAGTCCTATCTTGAAAAGAAGACTAAGCAGCTAGCAAGGAAGTAGGTTAGAATGTGTAAACATTAAGCTACTGAAATTGCTACACAGAAATCCTCAATCTACGGTACTAATATTAAAACTACAATAACTTCTAAAATCTACAAAATTAAAAAGATAAAAATCAAAAACTCTGAGGCATCAGTTGATGACACCAAACTGTGTGGTGCAGCTGATGTGCTGAAGGGAAGGGATGCCATCCAGAGCGACTTTGACAGGCTGGAGAGATGGGCCCATGCCAACCTCATGAAATTCCGCAAGACCAAGTGCAAGGTCCTGCATCTGGGTCGGGGCAATCCCAAACAGCAATATAGGTTGGGCAGTGACTGGCTTGAGAGCAGCCCTGAGGAAAAGGACTTGGGGGTGCTGGTGGATGAGAAGCTCAACATGAGTTGCCAATGTGAACTTGCAGCCCCAAAAGCCAACTGTGTCCTGGGCTGCATAAAGAGAAGCATGGCCAGCAGGTCAAGGGATGTAATTCTTCCCCTCTACTCTACTCTGGTGAGACCCCACCTGGAGTACTGCATCCAGTTCTGGAGCCCCCAGTACAGGAAAGATATGGAGGTGCTGGAATGTGTTCAGAGAAGGGCCGCAAGGATGATCAGACGTCTGGAGCACTTCTCCTATGAGGACAGGCTAAGAGAGACGGGATTATTCAATCTGGAGAAGGCTCCGAGGAGACCTTATTGTGGCCTTCCAGTATCTGAAGGGGGCCTACAAGAGGGCTGAGAAAGGACTTTTTAGAATGTCAGGCAGTGATAGGGGGAATGGACATAAGCTTGCGGAGGGTGGATTTAGGTTGGATGTTAGGAAGGATTTCTTCACCATGAGGGTAGTGAGACACTGGAACAGGTTGCCCAGAGAGGTTGTGGAAGCCCCATCCCTGCAGGTTTTCAAGGCCAGACTGGATGGGGCTCTGAGCAACTTGATCTAGTGAGAGGTGTCCCTGCTCATGGCAGGGGGGTTGGAACTAGATGATATTTAAGGTCCCTTCCAACCCTGACAATTCTGATTCTATGATTCTAAACATATAAACTAATGATATAAAGTGAGATCCACTGATGCTCTGCACCAAAACCCACCACTGACTGCCTATGCCATCCTGCCGCTTCTTATACAGAGGACATGATGTCAATATGGCATCAAATACCCCATTGGCTGGTTCAGCTGTCTGTCCTGGGTGTGGCTCCGCCCAGCTTCTTGTGCAAGAGTTAAGCCTATCCTAGCTGAACCCAGGACAACCACGAAGCAAAGAGATAGTTGAAAATTTTTCACTGGCCTTCATTGTTTCTTCTGTGGAATCTTAAAGGGGTGTTTTGTTTTGTTTCATTTTGTTTTTTCTAGGGGTTCTTGTTAAACAAAGACAACATCTCCAGACCCAGATGTCCTTGCCTGCCTACTTACTACTGCTGCTAGAATAAGCATGTGTTCAAGGAACAATTTCCCATACAATATCTATTTAAAAGAATTTACCAACCATACTAGATGGGCACATTTGACAGATGTGTTACTATGTCATTCTGTAGTGTTCTACAGCAGTTTGAGATCTATAAAAGGTTGTTAGGCATCAGAAAAAAATATTCTTTGTTAAGATGGGTATGGAATGTTAAACCTTTCAGAGTTTGATTCAAAGACCACCAAAGTCAATTGGAGTCTCAGTATTACTTGAAAGATTTGGATCTGGCTCTCCAGCCTGTTTTTTTCCTATCTGCTTGGCCATGAACTCAACAAAACTGTGTGTCATTTGTATTGGGAAGGTTATTGTCACATCTAGAAATCTTTACTGTTAAAAAAGACAGAGCATGGAAGTGGAAGAGTAGCTGGTCTAGAGAACAAAGCAAGTTCTACACTTCTTGTGGAGTTTTCAGCAGTGCAATGCATATTTTCCTTTTGTTAGAGTGCCAAATGTGTGGGCTATGACACAAAGCAGGACACAGTCCTCTGCTTTCCTTTCCCAGAGGCAGTTACTTGTAGTGTATGACATTTCCTTATTTTCTTGGAAGTTCTGGCTGTAATGAAAAGCAAACTCCAGACCATTTGTTTAGTATACAAGGCAAATGTGTGAGTTATCTGACAGTGCTCAATTCAGAGACACCAGTGGAAGGTCTTGATTTCATGTGAAGGAGGATCAAGCTGAAATGATCCAATGTTAATTGTTGTAATAGTGTGCAAGATTTACCTTGAAATTTCTCTGTAATGCCATTTTGTTCCATCAACCAAGATAAAGTTATCATGACCCCTCACAGCCGTCTGTGATATATTTTATGATAACTATGCAGCATTTGTATGTATTCACAGAATGTGGGAAGTATAATAATTAATAAAACTCATTCCACACTAGAGAGGAGGCTTTCCATCAGCTTTAATGAGAGCTGAAACATGCCTTAGCTGAGCTATACAGGGAAGGAGAAGCTTTCTAAATTACATATATTTTAGATCTGGAGAAGGTTGTTTGGGGGTCATTGACTGTTCTGGGTGGAATGCACATTTCCAGCCACAAACAAAAGACTGATCATCCCTCCTGACAAAGCATGTTGGCAAGATAAGGAGACAATAAAATAAACTCCAACCTCTCCAGCTCTCAGGCTGTTTGTTCTGCAAAAACCAGAAAGAAAAGAACATGGTTTGTGATACAGCCAAAGGCTTAATAACTTAGAACTGAAGTCCCTAAGGCCTTGAAGGAGAATAAATGCCAAACTCAGGGATGCCTACTCCTTCAGCAGTTTCCTGCTTTTATAGCAAAGGAGCACTAGCCCAAAGGGATCAGTTAATCATAACTGGGGGCACAGGGTCCCTCAGTCTGTTGAAACCAGGGATAAAAGTAACAATAGACTCCACAGCAGCTTATCAGGCAGAATTATGGCAGCCACCTCTCCAGGCAACAGTGGTGCAGATAGTAACAGGAAAGTCTAACAGAAAAGAGAAGAGCTGTGTCTCCTCCTCAAACAGAAAAGAAGATTTTTTGGGTGGTGTCCAGAAGGAGAAGCCCAGACTCTCAACACACATCTAAATTCTCCATCTGCTTCACCAACAGCCATCACACTCCCTCAGCAAGTAGCAGGGATGGAAAGTCTGGCAGGACTTCGCTCTGCCTCTGCTCAGCCCACCAAGATTGCTTCAGTATCCTGCAGACTAAATTGCAAATAGCCAGTTCCCCTGCAAGTCTCAAGTGTGTCTAGACATTGGCTAATCAGTTCCTTTGTGCCAGCTGGGTGACATCAGCATACTGAATATTGCTACAAATCTCTGTCAGCCAGGTCTCCACACACACAGATCATGAACTTTTCCCATGCTACTTTGCTGGATTTACTGCAGAGAGAGGAACACTGTCAACGGCTACCTGTTAGGGTATCTCTGCAGCACGAGGGTGACAGCTTCAGAGAGCATTTCTGGGCACTGATGATGAAGTCTCCAAATAAGTAAGCAATCCTGGGATCATTGCTATCCTTCTTAAAGAACCACTGTGGATGCTGTTTCTTTGTCTGCACTTAGCAGATACTAATTCAGCTGTTCCAAATGTATTTATATTACTGTATTAATTTCCATTTAAGGCCTATGTCCAGGTAAGCCCAAGGATTCAGAAATCGCTACTTGCCACAACGTACCTGCCACCTGGCTGATTGTATACAACTACACAAGACTGTCATTTTCAGCCTCTATTAAGTACAAAAGAAACAAGAGAGCTTGTCAGAATAAAGCCATTTAGTACATACTCAGAAATACCTTTAATTGATGCATGGCACTAAAATACTTAGAAAATCTTGAGATCAATAGATTGATCTCATGGAGTCATCTGTCTCACACCTATTCAAATGTTCATGCTCAGCACTGTAATTATCTCAGCACGTTTCAATTGCCTGTTAGAAATATCAGAATAACAAAATGATGTCTATACCCCCTTTTCTAAATAAGGCTGTTCTGGCCCTCTTTGCTGTGGTGGAGCAATCTTTGATGAGGGAATCTTTGAGGATGAGGCTATTGACTTTCACAGGAATGGAGTGAATCTCTGCCCTGTTGCTGAACTGATAAAAATTACCTTGTTTTCCAGGAGACAATGTTCATGAGCGACTTGCACTAGTTGTATGTTACACAAGAAAACAGAACTTGTCACTGTCTGCTCAGCACATTGATCTGTCTAGCAGTCTAATATATTGACTGCAAAAGTTGCCAATATTTAAATCTTCAGAAGATGAAAGATCCCCACATTGAACCGTACCAATTGTTCAGCAGTGCATAAGGGGAGAAAATCTCCTTGTTGATCACCTACCATGATCAATTCATGCCTTGCGGCATGAGATTTAACTGCCTTTAACACTGTCTTTGATTTGAAAAAGTATCATTTGTAAAAATGATCTCTTAACTTTGTCTTACTCTGCACCAAGGGCAGCAAATGCTGGAACTGGAAATAACCATTCAAGCATCAACATCTGAGATGAGCTAATTAGGTTTTAAACGTATACCATTTTAGTCAAATAAATAATAGCTGACTTTTACATCCATATAATAATAAAACCATATTTTTTATCATCTTCTGTGTTTTTATACCAATAAAATGCCATCCATATAGACGACTGAACACTGTAGTTTATAGTATTAACAAGTTTTTTTCCCCCCTTCTTTTTTCCTAGCAGGTTCTCGTATCTGGTTATCTGAGACATCCAAAGCAATGTATTTTAACAAACAAAATTAGGCAGATGTATCATTCACTGTGGGATTTGAACTCATTGTCACTGGGGAGAAAGCTGCAATTTAATAGATGAAGATGTCAAACCATGTTACAGGAGCTTTTGTGACTGCATATTTATCACAGTGTCATAGGGGTCCCTGGCAAACCAAAAGATTTCACTGTTTATTCACAATGAAGATACTTAATTAATGACTAGGCCTAATCAGCCTGTTTTATTATTTACAGGGATTCCAACATGGCTTAACTCAACCGATATGCAAACAAACCATCCTCAGCCTGTTCTAATTAATAATTCTGAACCAGAATCACAGTGGCAGTCAAGTAGCTCTTTGGTGATTTACGACACCTCCTCTGCTATATCCACATTGCTTGCATGCAAACGAGCTGCCACCCCTGCAAATCCTTCATTTTAAAATACAATGTGCCATCTTGTTGACTACAGGAATGCCCTTATCTTTGCATGTGACTTAATGGAGACAAATGTCTGACTTGGGCAAGTTTGTGGAGACTTTCATGTAGACACACCTACACAGGATATAATTTCAGAAATGTTTAGGAAGTGGGGAATAAAAATCCTCTATTGCCTCTGGCATAGTTGTAGCGGCTGAATTCTTTCACCAAGTTGTCAGCCCCAACATCTCCAAAAAGAGATGGACTACCAATTGTCTTGTACTTGTCAAATTAATTTCCATTGTTGCTAAATAGATGAAAGACTAGGTATATATGTCAGAGTGGGTGGAAAATTGTTATGAAATCAGCTGACTTCAACTTCACACATAAATACTGATACCAATAGGTAATTAGATGCCATACCGATCTGAGAATGGAAAGAAATAGAGTTTCTTCTACAAGAGTTTAGAATTAAAATCATCAAAGTGGGAATAAATGGGAGTAATTTGCATCTACAAAAGATGTAGTGTTTCACATTTTCAGGTGAATTTCATATTCACAGTGGAGAAACTGAGGGAAAGAGAAGGTGAACAATTCAGTCAGGAAGACATGATAGCTTGGGATGGCACTGGTGGATTCCCACCAGCAGACATCATTTTCTCAGAGACTTCTGAATACAGAGGAAAAACCATATTAGCAGAGCAATATAAGCCAGATGAAAATAGCTCATGAGTGTGAGTCATCCCACTTGTGACTGCTTCCTATTCCACTTGTGAGCCATGCTTGAGAAACACTGTAAAGCAGCTCATCAACAAGAGAAAAGATTTCCCTCAAATCTATTAGCTTCACTGTACAATGTAAAGCCAGTGCTACTTAGATATCTGTAAGAGCACCTGTCCTGTTTGTTCAGCTCAGGGAACATCTGTGGTTTTGGGGCTGAAAGGTGGAAGTTCTGCACTGGGAACCATATATGCACATCCATATGGTTAGCCAAGTGTGTACATGTTTCCAGGCAAAGCTGACTTTAGCATAAGGTCAGGAGGGTTAAATTACTAATACAAAATAAATTGCCTCTTATACAGTATGCAGATTTCCATCTCCGAAAGGTAGGAAGCTCTGCAGCTCACGGAGGGCATGTTTCTTCAGGCTCCATGTTGCACTGGGAGCCTCATCCTTCACAAAGATGGTACTGAAAAGAAGTAATTATTAAAGGCTCACTGTCAAATTGAACTGAAGTTCCCTATGCTGGTGCCACCAAGGTGTTTCCTATTCAGTAATGTCAACAATGAGATGGATAATGGAATGGATTGAATTTATTAAACATGGAGATGATACCAGCATGAGAGATGCTGCAACACATTGGAGTACAGGATGAAAGCTCAATATTATCTTGACAAATTGGAGAAATGGTCTGAAGAAAAAAAAATCACAATTAATTCACTGAAAATGGAGTGCTACATTTAAGTGTTGTACAGAAATAATGAACCACACAAATACAAAGTAGGAAATTAATTTCTCGGCAGTCATTCTGCCGAAGAGGATCTAGGCCTTATAGGAGACTGGAAACTGAATAAGAGGTAACGTGACTGTGAAGAAAAAAATCATACTGGGAAATAAAAATGCAAGAACTGCAAGTAAAACAAATGAAGTAGGTCTGTCATTTTCACTCATCATGGCTAGGCTTCGCGAACGAAGATCCTGGGAGGGCTCCATCCACGCTCTTCATAAGTGCTTTTTACAAGCGCGCTGATGGCTGGAAAGGTCAATGCGGGATAGACAAGAGCAGTTGCAAAAGGCACAGCAGAAGGACTCCTTAGGAGGTATAACCTGCAAGACATGATTCTTTCTGCGCTGTCTTTTCTCCTCAAGAGTGAATCCTGCATGCCTTCTCAAAAACATCAGCGGCATTAAAAATAGTGTGTCTCCAGACCTCCCGATTGGAGGCCAGAGTAGACCAGTTAAGGTGATTAATGTGGCCAAGGCTGAGATGTTGTTTCAGGGAGTCCTTGTATCTCCTTTTTGGGGCTCCTTTATTGTGATAGCCAGTGGCAAGTTCAGCATAGAGAATGATCTTAGGCAGGCGGTAGTGCTTCATCCTGGAGACGTGACCTGCCCAACGCAGCTGCGTTCACAGCAGCATGGCCTCAATGCTTGAAATTGCTGCTTGTTCTAGGACAGATGTATTAGTTACATAAT